>JABXJD010000331.1:87500-90000 GCA_013375575.1 Percina caprodes
TCTTCTTCTTCTTCGGTGCTGTAGTGGCGGCGGCTTCTTTTGCTCCCACATCCTTCCTCCCCCCCCCAGCCGGGCGTCTCTCGGCGACACCAGGCTGGAGCGTAGTGTCGGGGGTGGAGCAGCCCCCCCTCGCCGTCCCAGCCGCCTGAACCCAGAGACAGAGTCCGCATACGACCCGTCAGTCCGCTGGGGGGGGAGGGGGGGCAGAAAGCGTTCAGCAGGTGTTAACAGAAACCCATTTTAATTTAATTAAACTACTTATTTTATTCTATTTTAGCATGTTTGTAGTTTATTTATTAAATGCTTTTAGGAAGTTTTATATTTATTTATGTTTATTTATTGATGTGTTCAGGTACCTGTCGGGACAGTGGCTGTGTGATGTGTTCAGGTACCTGTCGGGACAGTGGCTGTGTGATGTGTTCAGGTACCCGTCCGACAGTGGCTGTGTGATGTGTTCAGGTACCCGTTGGGATAGTGGCTGTGTGATGTGTTCAGGTACCTGTCGGGACAGTGGCTGTGTGATGTGTTCAGGTACCTGTCGGGACAGGGACAGTGGCTGTGTGATGTGTTCAGGTACCTGTCGGGACAGTGGCTGTGTGATGTGTTCAGGTACCTGTTGGGACAGTGGCTGTGTGATGTGTTCAGGTACCCGTCGGCATAGTGGCTGTGTGATGTGTTCAGGTACCTGTTGGGACAGTGGCTGTGTGATGTGTTCAGGTACCTGTTGGGACAGTGGCTGTGTGATGTGTTCAGGTACCTGTCGGGACAGTGGCTGTGTGATGTGTTCAGGTACCTGTCGGGACAGGGACAGTGGCTGTGTGATGTGTTCAGGTACCTGTCGGGACAGTGGCTGTGTGATGTGTTCAGGTACCTGTTGGGACAGTGGCTGTGTGATGTGTTCAGGTACCCGTCGGCATAGTGGCTGTGTGATGTGTTCAGGTACCTGTTGGGACAGTGGCTGTGTGATGTGTTCAGGTACCCGTCGGCATAGTGGCTGTGTGATGTGTTCAGGTACCCGTCGGCATAGTGGCTGTGTGATGTGTTCAGGTACCCGTCGGGACAGTGGCTGTGTGATGTGTTCAGGTACCCGTCGGGACAGTGGCTGTGTGATGTGTTCAGGTACCCGTTGGGACTGTGGTACCCGTTGGGACTGTGGTACCCGTCAGGACAGTGGCTGTGTGATGTGTTCAGGTACCCCTCGGGACAGTGGCTGTGTGATGTGTTCAGGTACCCGTCGGGACAGTGGTACCCGTCGGGACGTTGGCTGTGTGATGTGTTCAGGTACCTGTCGGGACATAGGCTGTGTGATGTGTTCAGGTACCTGTCGGGACATAGGCTGTGTGATGTGTTCAGGTACCTGTCGGGACATAGGCTGTGTGATGTGTTCAGGTACCTGTCAGGACGTTGGCTGTGTGATGTGTTCAGGTACCTGTCGGGACGTTGGCTGTGTGATGTGTTCAGGTACCTGTCGGGACGTTGGCTGTGTGATGTGTTCAGGTACCTGTCGGGACGTTGGCTGTACAGCTGATCTCCCAGTCTGTCGGAGGCTGAAACACTGTAACTCCGCTGGAGGAGGATGGAAGGATGAAGGAGAAGGGCGACAGGAAGAGGAGATGAGGAGGAGGAAGAGAGCAGGAGACAGGAAGAGGAGATGAGAAGGAGGAAGAGAGGAGGAGACAGGAAGAGGAGATGAGAAGGAGGAAGAGAGGAGGAGACTTGAAGAGGAGATGAGGAGGAAGAGAGCAGGAGATAGGAAGAGGAGAAAGAGGAAGTGAGCAAGGAGACAGGAAGAGGAGAGGAGAAGGAGAAAGAGAGCAGGAGACAGGAAGAGAAGGAGGAAAAGAGCAGGGAGACAGGAAGGGGAGATGAGGAGGAGGAAGAGAGACAGGAAGAGGAGATGAGGAGGAGGAAGAGAGACAGAAAGAGGAGATGAGAAGGAGGAAGAGAGCAGGAGGCAGGAAGATTAGATGAGAAGGAGGAAGAGAGCAGGAGACTTGAAGAGGAGATGAGAAGGAGGAAGAGAGGAGGAGACTTGAAGAGGAGATGAGAAGGAGGAAGAGAGGAGGAGACTTGAAGAGGAGATGAGGAGGAAGAGAGCAGGAGATAGGAAGAGGAGAAAGAGGAAGTGAGCAAGGAGACAGGAAGAGGAGAAGGAGAAAGAGAGCAGGAGACAGGAAGAGAAGGAGGAAAAGAGCAGGGAGACAGGAAGGGGAGATGAGGAGGAGGAAGACAGACAGGAAGAGGAGATGAGGAGGAGGAAGAGAGACAGAAAGAGGAGATGAGAAGGAGGAAGAGAGCAGGAGGCAGGAAGATGAGATGAGAAGGAGGAAGAGAGCAGGAGGCAGGAAGATGAGATGAGAAGGAGGAAGAGAGGAGGAGACTTGAAGAGGAGATGAGGAGGAAGAGAGCAGGAGATAGGAAGAGGAGAAAGAGGAAGTGAGCAAGGAGACAGGAAGAGGAGATGAGAAGGAGGAAGAGAGCAGGAGACAGGAAGAGGAGA
>JABXJD010000331.1:97500-107500 GCA_013375575.1 Percina caprodes
TTGGGTGTGTGTGTGTGTGTGTGTGTGTGTGTGTGTGAGAGAGAGAGAGAGAGAGAGAGAGAGAGAGAGAGAGAGAGAGAGAGAGAGAGAGAGAGAGAGAGAGAGAGAGAGAGAGAGAGAGAGAGAGAGAGAGAGAGAGAGAGAGAGAGAGAGAGAGAGGGACATTTCTTTCTTCTTGCTCATCCATCCATATTTAAAATTCCTCTGCATGGGAGTACACACACACACACACACGCCCTACAAATGCCACACCCAACAGGCGTGTGTGTGTGTGTGTGTGTGTGTGTGTGTGTGTGTGTGTGTGTGTGTGTGTGTGTGTGTGTGTGTGTGTGTGTGTGTGTGTGTGTGTGTGTGTGTGTGTGTGTGTGTGTGTGTGCGCATGGCTAATCGCTAAGTGAGGCGTGCATCTTCCACTCCAATGCCTGGGTATGATAACACACACTTGCTGATGATGCAGTGTGTGAGTGTGAGTGTGTGTCTGTGTGTGTGTGTGTGTGTGTGTGTGTGTGTGTGTGTGTGTGAGAGAGACAGTTATTCAAGCTTGAATTAACATGATTAGCTTCTCCATTACGTGTAAGAATGACTCCTATGAACACACATTTTGCTGTTTTTAAGCTACCGGTTTTCAACCCTTATCTCCACTAAATCAATTACACACACACACACACACACACACACACACACACACACACACACACACACACACACACACACACACACACACACACTGACCCAGTTTTTACTCTGGTTCATTCATTCTTGGGGACACTGAGTATTTTTGGCTGCAACTAACGATTTGTAGGCTATTATTTCAAACCCATAACATAACATAACAGTTAACTAATGCATGTCATGTAATGTTAGGATCAACATGAACTTGTGTACATTTCTATCCATTCAATCATTTCCTACAGAACAGACTAGATATATTTAGACATTTATAGGCAGATATTTCCTAACAAATGTTATTTTGTGATTTCCTAAATGTAGTGACAAGCATTAAACAGTCGTATAATGAATTAAATCCGTGACTAAATGGTTTTAACATGGGCGTAAAGGTAAAAGATGGATTATTTCAGGGAGAATTTTGCGTTTCTGACCCAAAATAAAGCAGTCGCTGTGAGCAGAGACGTTTTATTTTAGCTTGAGCCACCTCTAACACGTGATATTTGTACTTTATTAGCGACCCTGTCGGATATTGAACACGTTAAACCTTTAAAATAACTTTAACTCTTACCTTGAGACGCTAGTCTGTCGCCGTGTGTCTCTGCGTCATGCTAAAGACCCTCCGCTGCCATGGTTACAACATTTTGCCGCCCAGGAGTTGATTCCGTCCTCGTGCGGCCAGCAGCGGAGAACGTTCGGAACCAACCGCCGCCCCTCGCGCTCGCTCTGCCTGCAGCTGCAGCAGCCGCGTGCTGCCTGTGACGTAAGGCCAAGTGACGTGTCAGGCCTGATGTGCAGATGATGGTGGATTTTATATAAATATATATAGATATATAGATATAGATATATATATAGATATATATATATATAGATATATATATCTA
Organism: Percina caprodes; assembly: GCA_013375575.1. Taxonomy (NCBI): domain Eukaryota; kingdom Metazoa; phylum Chordata; class Actinopteri; order Perciformes; family Percidae; genus Percina; species Percina caprodes. The sequence continues at coordinate 99,051 of JABXJD010000331.1, forward strand.
TATATATATATCTATATATATATAGATATATATATAGATATAGATATATATATAGATATGTATATATATATAGATATATATATATAGATATATATATCTATATATATATATCTATATATATATATATATATATATAGATATATATATATATATATATATATATATATCTATATATATATATATAGATATATATATATATATATACATATATATACATATATATCTATATCTATATATCATATATATATATATATATATATATATATATTTATATATATATATATATATATATATATATATTTATATTTATATTTATATATATATATATATAAATATATATATATATATTTATAGATATATATATATATATTTATAGATATATATATATATATATTTATAGATATATATATATATCTATATTTATATATATATATATTTATATATATATATATATATCTCTTCTTCACAAAATATTTAGCATTTTATTGTCGTCGCAGTTTTAAAGTGTGAGCTGCAGATGTACATGCACACAGGCACACATGATGACAGACACACACTCTCTCACACACACACAAAGACACAGACACTCTCTGATGCACACACACAAACACCCACTAGAGCCCCCTGTGATAAATCTGCTCCCATGACAACCTTTTCTGTCTGATGAAGAAACAGCGACCGGCTGTTATGATTCAGTCGGATATTGAAGTGCAGATGAAATCTTAGGGGCTGCTGTTGATGCAAGATGTCACAGTGTTTCTGTGCAGGATGATGCAGATGTTGCCTGCAGCCTGTTGATGCAGTGTGTGTGTGTGTGTGTGTGTGTCCGTAGAACTCCATTGTTGTCCAAAAAGTATTTAATAGGATAGAGATGATGATTCAGATGTTGGTGTGATGCAGATGTTGGTCTGATGTCAATGTGATGCAGATGTTGGTGTGATGCAGATGTTGGTGTGATGCAGATGTTGGTGTGATGTCAATGTGATGCAGATGTTGGTGTGATGCAGATGTTGGTGTGATGCAGATGTTGGTGTGATGCAGATGTTGGTCTGATGTCGGTGTGATGCAGATGTTGGTGTGATGCAGATGTTGGTGTGATGCAGATGTTGGTGTGATGCAGATGTTGGTCTGATGTCGGTGTGATGCAGATGTTGGTGTGATGTCAATGTGATGCAGATGTTGGTGTGATGCAGATGTTGGTGTGATGCAGATGTTGGTGTGATGTCTGTGTGTTGCAGATGTGATGCAGATGTCAATGTGATGCAGATGTTGGTCTGATGTTGGTGTGATGCAGATGTTGGTGTGATGTTGGTGTGATGGAGATGTTGGTGTGATGTTGGTGTGATGCAGATGTTGGTGTGATGCAGATGATGGTGTGATGCAGATGTTGGTGTGATGCAGATGATGGTGTGATGCAGATGATGGTGTGATGCAGATGATAGTGTAATGCAGGTGTTGGTGTGATGTCTGTGTGTTGCAGATGTGATGCAGATGTTAGTCTGATGTTGGTGTGATGCAGATGTCAATGTGATGCAGATGTTGGTCTGATGTCGGTGTAATGCAGATGTTGGTGTGATGCAGATGTCGGTGTAATGCAGATGATGGTGTGATGCAGATATTGGTGTGATGCAGATGATGGTGTGATGCAGATATTGGTGTGATGCGGGTGTTGGTGTGATGCAGATATTGGTGTGATGCGGTGTTGTGTGATGTGTTGGTCTGATGTCGTGTGATGCAGATGTTGTGTGATGCAGATGTTGGTGTGATGGTGTTGGTGTGATGCAGATATTGTGATGCGGTGTTGTGATGCAGATATTGGTGTGATGCGGTGTTGGTGTAATGCGGTGTTGGTCTGATGTCGGTGTGATGCAGATGTTAGTTTGATGTTGGTGTGTTGCAGATGTGATGCAGATGTTGGTCGGTGTGATCCAGATGTTTCTCTGAGGAACAGACAGACCCGTGTTGCTGTTAGCTTTCTTTATTGACAGCAGCAGCCTCCATGCAGAACGAGGACACGCAGAAACTCGCACAACCACGTGTGCTTACTGAGAGCCCGGCTCGCGCCGAGACAGATAACAACCAGGACACATATCCCACAATGCATCAGTGCTTTGTACCAACATCGTGAGCGTAATAAACTCGCACCGCAATATCATCAGAATGAAAGTTATAGAACAAAGTTCATTCAGATTTTACAATCGTTTTTGTAGAAAAGTGACATAATTGCACATTTTACCTGCCATAGAAATCTGGCTTCTTTTCTTGTTGTTGTTGTTTTGTTTTTTTTTTGTTTTTTTTAAATATATACACACTCTCTCTGTTTTTGTAAAACCATGAAGAGGTAGAGTAGACAAACCTAGAAAAATAGAGATATGTTACAAACATATAACTCCTCGGCGATGTGAAATATATAAATACATAAAAATATTTGAGTCAAAACAGGAAAACAGAATCACGACATTCTGACATTTTCACTTTCTTCACATCCTCATGCAGAAAATATTTTACAGGAAACACTTTCCTTTCCGTTAGACGGACTGCTCCTTTAAAGTTCACCCACAGTCAGTTCAGCTTCTTAATAAACAGCCTTTTACTTCACCTCTCTGGACCCTATTTCCCATGTTTTTTGTGTCTAAGTGACTGATGGGAACAACAGTCTTTGAATTTCTGTCAGTTTCCGTCCACTAACTGTTGTGTTGTTGCTGCTGTCAGACTCAGATTATTATTCTAAATGTCTGATAACATTATGGGATGGATCCCTACAGAGATATACCTTTTAGTGAAAGCGTAAGATCCTTTTAGTTTAACATGAAACAGCCCCGAAATCACCAAACCCACCAGACTCCATGTAAATAATCACTACTTTTAGCGTGTATAGAGCAACATATCTCCACCAGACTCCATGTAAATAATCACTACTTTTAGTGTGTATGGAGCAACATATCTCCACCAGACTCCATGTAAATAATCACTACTTTTAGTGTGTATAGAGCAGCATATCTCCACCAGACTCCATGTAAATAATCACTACTTTTAGTGTGTATAGAGCAGCATATCTCCACCAGACTCCATGTAAATAATCACTACTTTTAGCTTGTATAGAGCAACATATCTCCACCAGACTCCATGTAAATAATCACTACTTTTAGTGTGTATAGAGCAACATATCTCCACCAGTTTTGCACTTTGACAAAAAAAATCAGCAAAACATGGGAAAAATAGAATCCAGGGTGAAACATACCAAAGTTTAGCAGCATTTCAAAGTCCAGGACACCTCAATGGATCAGACCTGAATGTCAGTGAGTCTTTTGATCCACTTCCCGTCTTTATCCTCTGACAGTGGACATGGACTCTCACGGCTCGTCGTGAGAAGAAGAAGCCAGAATCTAGACGATAAAGTCCTCTGAACCGAACGGCCATCAACGTGACGTCACATGGAAACGCTCGTCTGATGCGATAAACCCAGAAGCTTTTTTCCAATTAACTCCAAAACACAGGAGAGGTTTTTACACGCCTGCGGGCGCGTTCAGAGCCAGGAGTAGGCGGCCATCATCTGCGCCGCGCAGCTGCTGCTTCACGCACGCTGCCCGCGCGGCCTCTTCCTCAAGCGCTGCGCGCAGCGCTTCCCGCACACGCCGCAGGAGAAGGGCTTCGGTGTGCGCGCGCGTGTGCGTGGTCAGGTGGTCGCGGCTGAAGCTGCGCGCACACGGCGCACTGGAACGGCTTCTGGCCCGTGTGGATGCGCACGTGCCTGTTGAGCTCGCCGGAGCGCGAGAAGCGGCGCCGCAGCCCTGCACCGAGCACGGGAAGGGCTTCGCCAGCCCGGTGCTTTGGGGCTCGCTGGCCGGCCGCCCGCGACGCTTTGGGGGCTCCTCCGGGCGCGAGGTTGATGGGGAACGCGCCCTGGAGGAGCGTCGACAGGAGATGAGCGTCCAGGGTGGAGGGGAAGGAGAGCGGCGAGGGGGAGAAGCTCTGCGCTAACTCCGTCTTCACAGCCGCCGCCGTCGGCCAACCAATGACGTAGCTGCCGGGGTCCCCCCCCGTCAAGCTTTTCAGCCAGTCCTCGAGCCCCAGGGGCTCCTGCTTCACCTCGCCCAGCCCGTTGGCGTTGGCGTCGCCGCCCAGCAGAGAGTCGATGAAGTCCGACACGTCCGCCAGCGGGAGAGCGTCGCCGCGACGTTGCCTCGGTCGCCACAGAGTGTCCACACCCGGAGCCGCAGCTGGAGCTCACGGGGAACTCACTTTTCACCACGATGGGGTGGGGGAGACGGAGGCGGGCGGCGGGGGCTGAGCGAGAGCGAGAGGAGGGAGGATTGGATCGGCGCTGGGAACGAGGAGCAAGGGGGGGGAGGCTGCGGAGGACTCGGAGGATTCGCTCTGCTGCTCCATCTCGGTGCAGATTCCCACGATCTCTGTGATCATGTTGAGGATGGCGTCCGCCGTGCTGCTCAGCTCCGCCACCCCCGCCGCCCCCGTCACCGCCTCCGGCTCGGGAGGAAGCCGCCTGTGCGTAGAGGGAGGGGGAGAGAGTGTCCGAAGAGCAGTCGCTGAAGTCGGAGAAGAAATCTGAGTCAGAGGCGTCTGTTCCCGGAGAGAAGACTGAGGAGAGAGAGAGGGAGGAGGGAGGAGGGGGCGTTAATGTCATTGCATAACATCTCGGCAGCAGCCCACACACTAGAAATCAATGGAAGAGGCTTCTGCAGCAAGCAGCTGCAGCGCTATGCATCACATCCTGAAGAATATGTAATACAGCCATAAATACTCATCATCTGAAACAGTCGTTATTAAAGAGAAACACATCCAGACTGCTTCAAACCTCGGCTGCATCACACACGGTACAATCAATAAAGAGAGGCAATTATTGATTATAGCCTTTAGCTTTGAGCCCCATATATAACGAGAAATGCCACTCGAGCAAAGCAGTTTTCAGGAATGCACCTGCTGCAGCACACTGAGCCCATTCTGACCCACGAATACACCAAATATATTAAATATTAGTCACTCTATTGATCTGCTTAGGGCTGCAGCTGTCGGTCCATCATCTTCTCGACTGATGGATTACGGTTGTTGTTTTTCATAAAATGTCATCAAAATAGATCAAAATGTACATCCTGGGTCCTGTAAGTCCCAGCTGATATCTTTTAAATTCTCTAGTGTTGTCAACAATGTTCATATATATATATATATATATATATATATATATATATATATATATATAATATATATATATTTCTTTTCTTTTGCCATTAAGGTTTTTTGCATGAAAAATTACTTGATTATCAAAATAGTTACTGATTGATCTTTGCAGCTCTGAATCTGTTATTCACACACACACACACACACACACACACACCTTCACACACACATACCTTGGCAGAAAGGAGATCCCACGTCAGAGTCGGCTCCGTCGCTGGGGCTGGACCCCACGCTGTCCACCCAGGCGCTGCACGCGTCCTCAAACTCCGACATGAAGCTGTCCCCGCTCCAGAAGCATCGTCTTCACCGTTGTGTTTCTTCTGTTCCAAAGCGTGAAGAACAACCAAAAAGATTTATCTGCTGCTTTCAGGGGATCAAAAACCAGAAATCCAGTTCTTATTAATCCTTTTTCCCCACCGGGAGCTGTGTGTGTGTGTGTGTGTGTGTGTGTCCTGCTCGGTGATGCTGGAGATGCTGGGCTCCTTCTCCGCGCGCTGCCTCTTTTATACTCTCCGTCTCCTAGGTAACTCCCGTGCAGCCCCTTATTGGCCGAGGATTCCCCCCCGCCGCTCGCTTTCGGAGCAGCCCAAACATGGGCTGCATCCGGCTGTGACGGCCGGGTATCCCCGCGCCATAAAAGGACAGGCGGCAGAGCGACGTAGACGGGAGCAGAGAGAGGGTTTCCTTCCCTTCACTGCGGCAACCGGAGAGATTACACAAGCAGCAGCAGCAGCAGGGTTGGTGCGGGTGGAGGAGTTCAGGGATGCAGGGTGGAGGAGTGTAGAGATGGTGTGATGGGTGGATGTGGAGATGGGGGTGGGTGTAGAGATGCAGGGTGGATGGGTGTAGAGATGCAGGGTGGATGGGTGTAGGGATGCAGCGTTGATGAGTGTAGAGTGGATGGGTGTAGGGATGCAGGGTGGATGAGTGTAGGGATGCAGGGTGGATGGATGCAGGGTGGATGAGTGTAGGGATGCAGGGTGGATGGATGCAGGGTGGATGAGTGTAGAGATGCAGGGTGGATGGGTGTAGGGATGCAGCGTTGATGAGTGTAGAGTGGATGGGTGTAGGGATGCAGGGTGGATGAGTGTAGGGATGCAGGGTGGATGGATGCAGGGTGGATGAGTGTAGAGATGCAGGGTGGATGGGTGTAGGGATGCAGGGTGGATGAGTGCAGGGTGGATGGGTGTAGGGATGTAGGGTGGATGGGTGTAGGGATGCAGGGTGGATGGGTGAAGGGATGCAGGGTGGATGGGTGCAGGGATGCAGGGTGGATGGGTGTAGGGATGCAGGGTGGATGGGTGCTGGGATGCAGGGTGGATGAGTGCAGGGATGCAGGGTGGATGAGTGTAGAGATGCAGGGTGGATGGGTGCAGGGATGCAGGGTGGATGGGTGCAGGGATGCAGGGTGGATGGGTGTAGGGATGCAGGGTGGATGGGTGCAGGGATGCAGGGTGGATGGGTGTAGGATGCAGGGTGGATGGGTGTAGGGATGCAGGGTGGATGGGTGTAGAGATGCAGGGTGGAGTGTAGGGATGCAGCGTTGATGAGTGTAGAGTGGATGGGTGTAGGGATGCAGGGTGGATGAGTGTAGGGATGCAGGGTGGATGGATGCAGGGTGGATGAGTGTAGAGATGCAGGGTGGATGGGTGTAGGGATGCAGGGTGGATGAGTGCAGGGTGGATGGGTGTAGGGATGCAGGGTGGATGGGTGTAGGGATGCAGGGTGGATGGGTGTAGGGATGCAGGGTGGATGGGTGTAGGGATGCAGGGTGGATGAGGTAGAGATGCAGGGTGGATGGGTGTAGGGATGCAGGGTGGATGGGTGCAGGGATGCAGGGTGGATGGGTGCAGGGATGCAGGGTGGATGAGTGCAGGGATGCAGGGTGGATGGGTGCAGGGATGCAGGGTGGATGGGTGCAGGGATGCAGGGTGGATGGGTGCAGGGATGCAGGGTGGATGGGTGCAGGGATGCAGGGTGGATGGGTGCAGGGATGCAGGGTGGATGAGTGCAGGGATGCAGGGTGGATGGGTGCAGGGATGCAGGGTGGATGGGTGCAGGGATGCAGGGTGGATGGGTGCAGGGATGCAGGGTGGAGAACAGGAGGAGAGTTGATGATGAGAAAAGATGTGTGGATGTAAATGGGCTGTTTTTGCAAAAATACAATTAGTAATTAAATTTAATCTTTTATATATATATATATATATATATATATATATATATATATATATTTTTTTTTTTTTTTTAATTTTTTAAATTTTATTTTCATTTACAATATTTTTAATGAATATTTATTTATTTATTGTTTATCTATATTTGAGATGCTTTATATTTGTTGTTATTGGGAAAGAAACCAAAAAAAAAATATTTGATTTGTGTTTGAGGCTAAAATCTGCAGTTTCTACAAAAACATTTCTGTGTCATCTTTTTAAAAAGTGACCCTGTGGATGGGTGCAGGGAGGAGGGGTGGAGGGAGGATGGGTGCAGGGAGGAGGGGTGCAGGGAGGAGGGGTGGAGGGAGGATGGGTGCAGGGAGGATGGGAGGATGGGTGCAGGGAAGATGGGTGTGGGGAGGGTGGGTGCTGGGAGGATGGGTGCAGGAAGGATGGGTGCAGGGAAGATGGGTGCAGGGAGGATGGGTGCAGGGAGGATGGGAGCAGGGACGATGGGTGGAGGGAGGATGGGTGCAGGGAGGATGGGAGGATGGGTGAAGGGAGGATGGGTGGAGGGAGGATAGGTGCAGGGAGGATGGGTGCAGGGAAGATGGGTGCAGGGAGGATGGGTGCAGGGAGGATGGGAGCAGGGACGATGGGTGGAGGGAGGATGGGTGCAGGGAGGATGGGAGGATGGGTGCAGGGAGGATGGGTGGAGGGAGGATGGGTGCAGGGAGGATGGGTGCAGGGAGGATGGGTGCAGGGAAGATGGGTGCAGGGAGGATGGGTGCAGGGACGATGGGTGCAGGGAGGATGGGTGCAGGGAAGATGGGTGCAGGAAGGATGGGTGTCGGGAGGATGGGTGCAGGGAAGATGGGTGCAGGGAGGATGGGTGCGGGGAGGATGGGTGTAGGGAGGATGGGAGGATGGGTGCAGGGAGGATGGGAGCAGGGAGGATGGGAGGGAGGGGCAGGAGATGGGAGGATGGGTGGGGAGGATGGGTGCAGGGAGGATGGGTGAGAGGATGGGTGCAGGGAGGATGGGTGCAGGATGGGTGTGGGAGGATGGGTGCTGGGAGGAAGGCAGGCAGGATATGGTGGG
>JABXJD010000331.1:115000-137500 GCA_013375575.1 Percina caprodes
CCTCTAATAAACCGTACACATAACACACACATTCACATAACATACCATTCAGAAGATGGAAATCATTTCAGAAACGTTGTAGCTATCTATGGTTGTTTGATTGCTAACGTTAGCTCAAAACACCATTCAACTGACAGCCTTTGTTGTGTTTGATGCTAACTTGTAGCTAAGCTAGCAGTGATCCAAGTTTGTTAAGTAGGTCCATTTTTACTGTGTTGCCGTTACAGAAGTCTCTCGTTAGCATCTCGGAGGCTACTTCAGACGTTACAGAAGTCTCTCGTTAGCATCTCGGAGGCTACTTCAGACGCTACAGAAGTCTCTCGTTAGCATCTCGGAGGCTACTTCAGATGTTACAGAAGTCTCTCGTTAGCATCTCGGAGGCTACATCAGATGTTACAGAAGTCTCTCGTTAGCATCTCGGAGGCTACTTCAGACGTTACAGAAGTCTCTCGTTAGCATCTCGGAGGCTACTTCAGACGCTACAGAAGTCTCTCGTTAGCATCTCGGAGGCTACTTCAGACGTTACAGAAGTCTCTCGTTAGCATCTCGGAGGCTACTTCAGACGTTACAGAAGTCTCTCGTTAGCATCTTGGAGGCTACATCAGACGTTACAGAAGTCTCTCGTTAGCATCTTGGAGGCTACATCAGACGTTACAGAAGTCTCTCGTTAGCATCTCGGAGGCTACTTCAGACGTTACAGAAGTCTCTCGTTAGCATCTCGGAGGCTACTTCAGACGTTACAAAAGTCTCTCGTTAGCATCTCGGAGGCTACTTCAGACGTTACAAAAGTCTCTCGTTAGCATCTTATATGCTACTTGCTGCAAAGTGACGCATGTGCGACTCCGAGCCGTGTTACATCCGTTGTAGCTACTGCCATCTAGTGGCAGCTCTACGTTACTACACGCTACACCAGAACCCTGGATATCACAATGATGCTGGAGTGATGTCTCTCTGTGTCCAGTTCTGTCCGCGGTGGACGGCCTGTGTGCCGAGCTGTTGTCCGGCGGGCGGCGTAGCTTGGACCCGTCTCCCGCGGTTACCCGCGCCGTCACCAACGTGGTGTGCACGCTGGTGTTCAGCGCCACCTACGGTCCCGGGGACGCCGAGCTGCAGGAAGTGATGCAATACAACGACGGCATCGTGCAGACAATCGCCAGGGGAGGACTGGTGGACATTTACCCCTGGATGAAGGTATGTCTGTCTCTGTCCCTCGGGTCTTTATAACAGTCTGTCTCTGTCCCTCAGGTCTTTATAACAGTCTGTCTCTGTCCCTCAGGTTTTTAAAACAGTCTGTCTCTGTCCCTCAGGTCTTTATAACAGTCTCTCTGTCTCTCAGGTCTTTATAACAGTCTGTCTCTGTCCCTCAGGTTTTTAAAACAGTCTGTCTCTGTCCCTCAGGTCTTTATAACAGTCTGTCTCTGTCCCTCAGGTTTTTAAAACAGTCTGTCTCTGTCCCTCAGGTCTTTATAACAGTCTCTCTGTCTCTCAGGTCTTTATAACAGTCTGTCTCTGTCCCTCGGGTCTTTATAACAGTCTCTCAGGTCTTTATAACAGTCTCTCAGGTCTATATAACAGTCTGTCTCTGTCCCTTAGGTCTTTATAACAGTCTGTCTCTGTCCCTCAGGTCTTTATAACAGTCTGTCTCTGTCCCTCTGGTCTTTATAACAGTCTCTCTGTCTCTCAGGTCTTTATAACAGTCTGTCTCTGTCCCTCAGTTCTTTATAACAGTCTCTCAGGTCTTTATAACAGTCTGTCTCTGTCCCTCAGGTCTTTATAACTGTCTGTCTCTGTCCCTCAGGTCTTTATAACAGTCTGTCTCTGTCCCTTAGGTCTTTATAACAGTCTGTCTCTGTATCCCAGGTCTTTATAGAAAGTCTGTCTCTGTCTCTCAGGTGTTTCCTAACAAGAGTCTCCGTAAACTGAAAGACTGTATCACCATCAGAGATCGACTGCTGTCTCGAAACTGGACGAGCACAAGGTAACGTCCCCGAAAATAATCGATTTTTCGGTCCCGGATGAGCCCCCAAGAAGTCTGTAACGTCCCAAATAGGATTTACAGTAGATGTTGTTTAACCCTCGTGGTGTCTTCCCGTGAAAACTGAAAAACAACACTGGGGTTAAAAAAGAAATAAAATTCCTGCACACATTCTCATCTCTGCGTTGGGTTGGTCAGAGGAATTAAAGGTCCCTGGAACCGACATTTTATGGTTATTATTATTTCATTTTTTTATCTTTTGGAGATTTTCACCAAACAACAGTGTAATGATCGTAAGGGCTCGTGCAAAAGAGAGTGTTTCCAGCACACTTCCCAGAGGTATGCCGTCACATATTGGCGTAATCTTTTGGAACTTTTGGGCTCAAAGAAAATCTCTTAATCAGTAAAAATATTCTCCTGAAAACCTAAAACCTCTTTGTGTCATGAACTCCGTCTCCAGGCGTCTCTGAGTGACGGGGACCCCCGGGATCTGCTGGACGCTTTGCTGAAGGGAAAGACCGACAGCGCACCAACGTCCTCCGGGTCTGAAGAGAGGATCACAGACGACCACGTCCTCATGACAGCCGCCGAGGCGTTCGGAGCCGGTGTGGAGACCACGTCCACCACGCTGCTGTGGATCCTCGCCTACCTGCTGCATCACCCCGAGGTACAAGAGCTTTTATTGTGAAGGGCAAAGATGTCTGTCTCTATCCCTCAGGTCTTCATAACAGTCTGCCTCGGTCCCTCAGGTCTTCATAACAGTCTGCCGTGGTACCTCAGGTCTTTATAACAGTGTGTCTCTGTCCCTCAGGTCTTTATAACAGTCTGTTTTTGTCCCTCAGGTCTTTTGTAGGAAAAACAGAAGTTTCTAAAGTGAGACGTGACGTGCAGCCCTTGTTTCTTTACTTTATTGTCAAACCTTGTTCCAGACAGTGTGGTAAACCCTCGGTTCTCAACCCGTCCCCCTTGCAGGTCCAGGAGCGCGTGCAGCAGGAGCTGGACGAGCACGTGGGTGGCGAGCGAGCCGTGTGCGTGTCGGACCGCAGCCGGCTGCCGTACCTGGACTGTGTCATCAACGAGGGCATGAGGATCCGCCCGGTCAGCCCCGTGCTGATCCCGCACATCGCCAGGACCGACACCAGGTAGGCTACGCTGTAGGACAAGGACCCCCAACCCCAACCATAACCCTACCCCAACCTAACCCAACCCCAACCCCAACCCCAACCATAACCCAACCTAACTCAACCCCAACCCCAACCCAACTGCAACCACAACCCAACCCCAATCCACCCCAATCTAACTCAACCCCAACACAACCCAACCATAACCCTACCCCAACCTAACCCAACCCCAACACAACCCCAACCTAACTCAACCCCAACACAACCCCAACCCAACCGCAACCACAACCACAACCCAACCCCAACCCCAATCCACCCCAACCCCAACCCAACCACCCCCAACACAACCCCAACCCCACCCCACCTAAACCTCAACCACAACCAAAACCCAACCAACCCCAACCCAACCAACCCCAACCAACACAACCCCGTCCCCAACACAACCCCACCTAAACCTCAACCACAACCAAAACCCCAACACAACCCCAACCAAAACCCTAACCCCAACCTAACCCCAACCTAACCCCAACCCAACTCCAACCCAACCCCTTTGTATTTTTTGTTTCATAGCATCAAAGCTCTAAATGCAACACATTTTGTATTCATATTATTTTATTAGATTACAAACAAACTTCATAAAAACAGCTGTGCAGTTGGCAGTAACTTCCCTCTCCGTCTGTAGCATCGGGGGTCACGCGGTCTGTCGTGGGACTCGGGTTTTGGTCAACATGTGGTCGATTCACCACGACCCCCAACACTGGGACAAACCCGACCTCTTCAACCCAGGTAACACACACACACACACACACACACACACACACACTCATAGATACACACACATATACAGACACATACACACACACACACACACACACACACACACACACACATATACAGACACATACACACTCACACACACATATACACACACACACACACACACAGATACACACACACACACACACACACAGATATACACACACACACACACACACACACACACATTTACACATATACACACTCACAGATACACATTAACACACAGATACACGCACACACACACATATAAATACACACACGCACACACACATGCACTCACGCACACACAGATACACACACATACACGCACACATATAGACACACACACGCACACACATGCACGCACACACGCACACACACACACACACACACACACAGATACACACACTCACACACACAAACACACACATACACACACACACGCACACACACACAAACAAACATTAAAAACTGCACCTGAACATCCCTCCCTGTCTTCCCGCCTCTCCAGATCGTTTCCTAGACGACCGTGGCCAGCGGGCCACGCCCCCCTGCTTCCTGCCGTTCGGGGCGGGGCCTCGGGTCTGCGTCGGCGAATCGTTGGCGCGGCTGGAGCTCTTCCTCTTCCTGTCCTCACTGCTGCAGCGAATGAGCTTCACCCAGCCACACGGGGCTCCCCCCCCCAACCTGCAGGGGCGGCTGGGCGTCGTGCTGCAGCCGTTACCGTATCAGGTGGTCGTCACTCCGAGGGCGGGATGGGAGGCCGGGGCTAAATGAAAATGGGGGTGTGATAGTCCTTAACCCTTGTGTTGTCTTCCCGCCAAAATTGAAAATCAACACTTTTGTTGATGTTTTTTAAATCAATTTTTTAAAACATTTTCTTATGGTTTTGTCCCTTTTTTCAATGTTTCTACTTTGTTCAACCCCACCCTAACCCAACCAACCCCACCCTAACCCAACCCAACCCCACCCTAACCCAACCAACCCCACCCTAACCCAACCCAACCAACCCCACCCTAACCCAACCAACCCCCCCCTAACCCAACCCAACCAACCACAACCCCAACTCAACCAACCCCCCCCAACCCAACCAACCCCAACCCCCCCTAACCCAACCAACCCCACCCTAACCCAACCAACCCCACCCTAACCCAACCAACCCCACCCTAACCCAACCCAACCAACCCCACCCTAACCCAACCAACCCCCCCCTAACCTAACCCAACCAACCACAACCCCAACTCAACCAACCCCCCAACCCAACCAACCCCACCCTAACCCCAACCCAACCAACCCCAACCCAACCAACCCAACCAACCCCAACCCCAACCCAACCAACCCCACCCTAACCCAACCAACCCTACCCTAACCCAACCAACCCCACCCTAACCCAACCCAACCAACCCCAACCCAACCAACCCCCCCTAACCCAACCAACCCCAATCCTAACCCTACCAATTCCCAACCCCAACCAACCAACCAATCCCAACCCAGCTAAGGACTTTATTTGCAGACTTTTTTGGGGGCTTTATGTCCAAACTATAAGTGAAAATGAGACACGAGACAATCAAAAATGTATTACTTTTTCAGTTAAATAAAAGCACTAAATTATACATGTCTGACCCTCGATTCTCTTTTTCCACCATGGCCCTTAGTAAAATTGAAGGTGAAATTAAAGGTGCAATTAATGGTGAAATTAAAGGTGAAATTAAAGGTGCAGTAGGTAAGACTTACAGTGGTGTGAAAAAGTGTTTGCCCCCTTCCTCATTTCCTGTTCCTTTGCATGTTTGGGTTAGGGTTAGTGTTTCGGAACATCAAACCAATTTAAACAATAGTCAAGGACAACACAAGTAAACACAAAATGCAATTTGTAAATGAAGGTGTTTATTATTAAAGGTGAAAAAAAATCCAAACCATCATGGCCCTGTGTGAAAAAGTGATTGCCCCCCTTGTTAAAACATACTATAACTGTGGTTGTCCACACCTGAGTTCAATTTCTCTAGCCACACCCAGGCCTGATTATTGCCACACCTGTTCACAATCAAGGCATCACTTAAATAGGAGCTGCTTGACACAGTAAGGTCCACCAGAAGATCCTTAAAAGCTACACATCATGCCGAGACCCAAAGAAATTCAGGAACAATTGAGAAAGAAAGTAATTGAGATCTATCAGTCTGGAAAGGGTTATAAAGCCATTTCCAAAGCTTTGGGAATCCAGCGAACCACAGTGAGAGCCATTATCCACAAATGGCAAAGACATGGAACAGTGGTGAACCTTCCCAGGAGTGGCCGGCCGCCCAAAATTACCCCAAGAGCGCAGCAACGACTCATCCAAGAGGTCACAAAAGACCCCACAACAACGTCCAAAGAACTGCAGGCCTCACTTGCCTCAGTTAAGGTCAGCGTTCATGCCTCCACCATCAGGAAAAGACTGGGCAAAAATGGCCTGCATGGCAGAGTTCCAAGGAGAAAACCACTGCTGAGCAAAAAGAACATCAAAGCTTGTCTCAATTTCTCCACAACACATCTTGATGATCCCCAAGACTTTTGGGACAACATTCTGTGGACCGATGAGACAAAAGTGGAACTCTTTGGAAGGTGTGTGTCCAAGTATATCTGGCGTAGAAGGAACACTGCATTTCATAAAAAGAACATTATACCAACAGTAAAATATGGTGGTGGTAGTGTGATGGTCTGGGGCTGTTTTGCTGCTTCAGGACCTGGAAGACTTGCCGTGATAAAAGGAACTATGAATTCTGCTGTCTACCAAGAGATCCTGAAGGAGAATGTCCGACCATCTGTTTGTGTACTCAAGCTGAAACGAACTTGGGTTCTGCAGCAGGACAATGATCCTAAACACACCAGCAAGTCCACCACCGAATGGCTGAAGAAAAACAAAATGAAGACTTTGGAGTGGCCTAGCCAAAGTCCTGACCTGAATCCTATTGAGATGTTGTGGTATGACCTTAAAAAGGCCGTTCATGCTCGAAAACCCTCTAATGTAACTGAATTAGGACAATTCTGCAAAGATGAGTGGGCCAAAATTCCTCCAGGACGCTGTAAAAGCCTCATTGCACATTATCGCAAACGCTTGGTTGCAGTTGTTGCTGCTAAGGGTGGCCCAACCAGTTATTAGGTTTAGGGGGCAATCACTTTTTCACACAGGGCCATGATGGTTTGGATTTTTTTTCACCTTTAATAATAAACACCTTCATTTACAAATTGCATTTTGTGTTTACTTGTGTTGTCCTTGACTATTGTTTAAATTGGTTTGATGTTCCGAAACACTTAAGTGTGACAAACATGCAAAGGAACAGGAAATGAGGAAGGGGGCAAACACTTTTTCACACCACTGTACAAAACTAACTTTCTGTCATATCTACCAAAACTGACCCGATGTTCCAGTAGAACTACATGAAGCAGGCCGGCTCCACAGGCGCCACCTACAGCCTGTAGTGGGATCTGCAAAAATCCACCGCCTCCTGTACCACCACCATCAGGGCAGTGAGTGGGTGGGGGTGGGGGGGTCTAACTGCGTACCAATCACTGCTTTTGCACACGCATTCATTCTCCCTTGTGGGGGGAGGGGCTTAGGAAACTGTTTGGGCTTTAGAAAGGGGGGGAGGGACTGAGAAGTTTAGCCAATACTTTGGCTAAATCCTGTAACTTTACAATCCTTCCTACAGCACCTTAGGTTGGACCCCCCCTTTGGTAGATGAATGTGGATTCTGCTGTACAAAGGGAGACGGACACGTGGCAGATTTGTCTGTTTTTATTCAGTATACACACACTTTTAGAACAGGCTGGTTTAGTTAGGTCACACACACACATCCACACATACACACTCAATATTCATTTAGTATTACTAATAATTAGCATTGTTGTCATCATAACATTAACGGGTTTTAAAGACTAATCACTTCTCTGCTTCCCTTCGACTCCTCCGACAGAAAGCTCATGCAAACAGGAAGGACAGAAGAGAAGAGATAACGAGGTGAAAACATTCTTCAGACGGAGGAAACAGACGGACGTTTTAGTCGAGTAACAGTTCTGTCAAACATCACAATCTGCTCACGGAACAAGTGAAAGTCAGTCTAAGAGCCAAAGAGGGAAACATTTAACGAGGCCAAAATCCAGAGTTGTGTCAGACTTTGACTGGGTTCACATTTCAGTCCGGATCGGTGGTCTAATGTGCCGATATCTCAAGCAGCCGGGGGGGAAACGCAACAAACGCAACACAACTCCCTTAAAGGTCCAATGACATGCTGCTTTCTTTTGGGATGCTTCATATATATATATATATATATATATATATATATATATATATATATATATATATATATATATATATATATATATATATATATATGCCTTAGTGGTCCCTAATACTGTATCTGAAGTCTCTTTTATATAGACCTCAGTGGTCCCTAATACTGTATCTGAAGTCTCTTTTATATAGACCTTAGTGGTCCCTAATACTGTATCTGAAGTCTCTTTTATATAGACCTTAGTGGTCCCTAATACTGTATCTGAAGTCTCTTTATATAGACCTTAGTGGTCCCCTAATACTGTATCTGAAGTCTCTTTTATATAGGCCTTAGTGGTCCCCTAATACTGTATCTGAAGTCTCTTTTATGGGGGGGACTCAATGTTAAAAAACCTCTTAAAGTGACATTTTCATGCCATGGGACCTTTACAGCGTCTTGCGTCTGAGATCTGCAGCTTTGCGTCAGCTTTTAAATTTGCATTTTAATATTAGAGGAAACCCGCTCACACCAAAAAGAAACTATTGTCTATTTAAACCGGAAGAACACAAACATCCGTGGGTGAAGAACAAGATGGAGGGCGATTCACACAAAGACGCCAACACTTCTCTATAACTGGAGAGGCGTTGAGATTTAGGAATTTCTGGCGCTGAATTCATTGAATTTGTGATTCAAGAAACCGCAAGAGACTCTTAGTCTATGACCAAATTAGGAGCTAGGTCCACGTCCCGCCGGCTACGTGTTGGAAAGCTCCAGAAAACCGTCAGAAATGGATTCAACGGACTCTACTTGAGTTTTTTCTTTGTTTTGTTAAAACTGAATCTGACTTATCAATGTGAATCCAGTCGAGAGTGTGAAACTCTTTCTATCAGTGAGGAATATCTTTGAAAGTTTCCGTACATTAACAGTTGATGAAAAACTTGGTGAAAACCCTGGTTTAACTCAGCGGATCCGAAACGAAAAGAAATGAAGATGGGTTGTCACTCCCCGATGTGAGTTTGTAATGAGAAAGGTTTATTATTTCATGGATTTCACAAATTCAGTATAACAGTTATGTCGTAAAACAATAATCTGAGCACCGGGTTCCCAATGTAAGACCTGCCCCGACATCAGCCCCGTGTCAGGGAGATCGCACCGAGCCCTGAAATCAGCCCCCTGTCAGGGAGATCGCCCCAAACCCCGACATCAGCCCCGTGTCAGGGAGATCGCCCCTAACCCCGACATCAGCCCCGTGTCAGGGAGATCGCCCCTAACCCCGACATCAGCCCTGTGTCAGGGAGATCGCCCCTAACCCCGACATCAGCCCTGTGTCAGGGAGATCGCACCAAGCCCCGACATCAGCCCCGTGTCAGTGAGATCGCACCAACCCCGAAATCAGCCCCGTGTCAGGGAGATCGCCCCGAGCCCCGACATCAGCCCCGTGTCAGGGAGATTGCACCAAGCGCACAAATCAGCCCTGTGTCAGGGAGATCGCCCCGAGCCCCGAAATCAGCCCCGTGTCAGGGAGATCGCCCCGAGCCCCGACATCAGCCCCGTGTCAGGGAGATCGCCCCGAGCCCCGACATCAGCCCCGTGTCAGGGAGATCGCCCCGAGCCCTCGGATGCCCACGGTTTACTTTGGTCAACCCTTCCAGAAGATGTCAACACTCTCCTGGTACTGTGAGGATACTTAGATAAAATCCTGAATGATCGGGAGTTGGATATCTCACCAGAACCCGCTTGTTTCCCTCCTACGAGGCTGATCTCAGAGCTGCAAAGCCGTTGGGAACCTGAGCTGCAACAGAGGAACAGATTTGAGACATTTCCCCAGTCACTCTGGTTCGAAGGTCCACACCCACACAGAGCAAGAGCCGCTCTATCTAATGCTAAGTAGTAACAGTTGTCAAGTAGAAATGGCACTCTGTAACCATGGAGATATATAACCTTATTAGTTCAGGTAAACAAAAAACACCATCAACCACAATATCAACGGCTTGGCATCACCCTCGAGCTTCCTCGAGGTAGTCCTTCGAGCTTCCTAGAGGCGGCCCCCCGAGCTTCCTCGAGGTGGTTCCTCGAGCTTCCTTGAGGCGGTCCCCCGAGCTTCCTCGAGGCGGACCTTTGAGCTTCCTCAAGGCGGTCCCCCGAGCTTCCTCGAGGCGGTCCTTCGACCGTCCTCAAGGCGGTCCCCCGAGGTTCCTCGAGGCGGTCCTTCAAGGTTCCTCGAGGTGGTCCCTTGAGCCTCTACAAACTTGTACGCCTTTTACGGTCCACAGGTGAAAATTTGGCCTGGATTCAATCGAACAAGGAGTCTGCTTGAGTCCACAAACCAAAAACCAGCTTCCAATATCTGAGTTTAGCCACAAAAGGTTTTTAAAAAACAACTATTGGATCATTGTTATCCATCGATGTGTGAGTCCAAGCTTGTGCACGTTGGTTTCCAAACTGACTACCAAGACGTCTGGAATACATCCAGCTGGAAACTGTCGGCTCGGTTGCTGCCATTGTAGTCAAAGTCACGTCCTTTCCATGGACAGCAGGACATTGATTATGTCATATTGTGGGCCAACATAGCTTGGTCCATCATGGGTATCGGTGCAGGTGACGTTATACCCATCATCCATGCAACAAATGTGTAGTGAAGTGTGTAAAGTCTGTGTTGTAATGCAGCATGGACACAGGGTTTAAGAATCAGTAAGAATCTTCAAAGTTAACCTCATGTTGTCTTCATGTTGTCTTCATGTTGTCTTCATGTTGTCCTCATGTTGTCTTCATGTTGTCCTCATGTTGTCCTATATCAATGTTCTTTTTAATTCCCCAAAATAACATGATATAATAACAAATTGAAGTGTTTTTGAAATAGTATTGAGAGTAAAAGTTGACATATTCCAGTCTGTGATTATCATCAACATCCATTCCTTTAATTTTAGTCTCAATAATTCCTAATTTCTACTTTTCTAACTCAAACATTAGGTATAATTTCCTATAAATGAGCTTTATTGACCATAAATTCCAAAAATAACTGTTAAACTAAAGTTAATAAGTTAGTGTTACGTAGTGTTAAACGTCAAAAAAAGTGACAAAAACGTAAGAAAAAGTTACTATAAATCGATTAAAAAGCATCAAAACTGTTGGTTTTCAATTTTGACGGGAAGACAACACAAGGGTTAAAAACTTATTGTGAAGTCGGAAATCGCTTTTATTATTTCGAGTTGTACATTAAAGTGCCGAAATACTACTAATAATAATCATGGATGGAAGCCTACAGCATTATTTACTTCACTTTAACCATGCTATTATTTAAAAATAGCCTCTTGCGTATGTCATAATGACAGGAGAGAACATCCTGGGATCAATGTGGGGTATTTCTTGTTGAAACTGGATTTTGGAAAAGCAGTTTATGGAATTATTAACAACGTTTTCATATAAAAGTACAATAACACGTCTGACACAGTATACGTCAATATGTGACGGCATACCTCTGGGAAGTGTGCTGGAAACACTCTTTTGCACGAGCCCTTACGATCATTACACTGTTGTTTGGTGAAAATCTCCAAAAGATAAAAAAATGAAATAATAATAAAAATAAAATGTCGGTTCCAGGGACCTTTAATTCCTCTGACCAACCCAACGCAGAGATGAGAATGTGTGCAGGAATTTTATATCTTTTTTAACCCCAGTGTTGTTTTTCAGTTTTCACAGGAAGACACCACGAGGGTTAAACAACATCTACTGTAAATCCTATTTGGGACGTAACAGACTTCTTGGGGGCTCATCCAGGACCGAAAAATTGATTATTTTCTGTGATGTCCACACGGGACGTTACAGACTTCTTGGGGGTTTCTATGTGATGGCATACCTCTGGGAAGTGTGCTGGAAACACTCTCTTTTGCACGAGTCCTTACGATCATTACACTGTTTGGTGAAAATCTCCAAAAGATAAAAAAATTAAATAATAATAAAAATAAAACGTTGGTTCCAGGGACCTTTCTTGTGCCCTTGTGTTGTCTTCCCTTTGACCATGAAAAACATTTCTCCCCTTATCTCAACGTTTTTGTTGCTTTTTCCAAAGTTTTGTTATGTAGTTTTGGTATTTTTGGTATTTTTTTTATAGATTTTGCCGCTTTTTCTAACATTTCCCCCCGTATTTTGACTTCCTTTATTTCAGATGTTAAAAGAAACGTTGAAAACGGGTCAAATTTGACCCGAAGACAACATGAGGGTTAAATGGGTCTTCCGGGGGTTAAATAATATTTTCATCCTGATGCATTTTTGCGTTTGTCCAGAAGGTTTTAGAAAGATTTGAATAAATCAAAGTTGCTTTAACCCCCCCGTTGTCCTCGGGGTCAAATTTGACCCATTTTCAAAAAGTTTCCAAATCATAAATTTGTGTTTCCTTCAACCAATGGTAACAAAAAAAAAAACTCTTCGCTCTTCACACGTTAAATAACTGATCAGTTTACTATTTTCATTGAATTTGGGTGTTTTATTTAATTTCATAGCATTTTAAGAAAAAAAGAAAAACTGAAAAAAGTGACAAATATAGGGAAAAACAACAAAAATGTCCAAAATCACACAGAAATAACTGAAAGAACTTCGGGAAAAGTTAGAAAATGTCAAAAAAATGACAACAAATGTTGGAGAAAGCTTCAAAAACCTCAAAAAAGCAAAAACGTCCCAAAAAATGGACAAAGAACTTTGGAAAAAGTGACAAAAGTGTCTTAAGGAGGTTTTAAATTAAGATTTTGACCCATAAAAAACTAATAGTTGGAACAGGAAGACAACACGAGGGTTAAAATCAGCCGCATCCAGGTGTCATATCTTAAATTACAGCATGATAGTCACCTAAACTGAATTTAATTAGTTAAACACCAAACAATCACAACCCATTGCTTAGCTATCAACGCTTTCTGCAGGGTTTTTTGGGGGGGGTTGGGGAAGTTTGGGGGGTATTTACACACAGACTCTAGCTGATGAAAAATATTGCTTTGTACTAATTTTAAAGTGATTGGAAATACATCAACATGTACTACACAAATGTTAGTAACGCTGTCATTTACAAAATATAGTTTTCTACCTTTATGTCTGTCTGTCACAAAATAAATGGACACGTCCTTCCAGCTGTTCATCAACGGGATAAAAATAATTATCCCTAAATTGCTTAATCTCCAATTTAATAACTGGATTGAAGTTGCTGTCATTTTAAAGCCCTGAAATAGCTTGAATTTAACGGGAACTTTAGTTAAAAGTGTTGTTTCTATGAATGGAGAGATGCACGCTCTAAGAAATATCTGTAAATTAACAGTTGTATGACTGTAAATCGTCCCTTTTACGTGATTCACAGGCATATTTTTGTTAATTTACAATATAACAGTAAGTCTTATGTCTTTTTTAACATTGACACAGTTATTTAACTGAAAAATCCTGTTTTTTAATTACGTTAGAAAGTCCGGGGAATGAGCTGCCGGTACTCTTTCTGTTATTTTATGGATTCATTTCTTAGAGTGCACAAAGTGAGTATTACCGAGTTTCGACTGATTGTGTGGCGTCTACAACGTCTTGTTGTATCTGACCTCAGATTCAGAGAAAGAGACAAAGACGGGAACGATGACGTGTCCCTGTTTCTCTTGTGTGGCGCTCTGTTTCTGTGTAAAAGCGGCCATTGTTTGTTCCTATTTATGCAAAAGCCTTCCTCGGCCGATGACTGACGCACAGACAACCCTAAAACCTCCCGTACAGGATGCGCCATGAACGTCAAATCTGTGATTCTGTCTTTCTCGTTGTCTAACCAACGAGCTAATTCAGCTCTCCTGACAGACTTCTCCATCATCACGTCCCTCCTTATGAATGAATCAGCCGTCCCTCTGTCAGTCCGAGTGAATCATCCTCCCACATCAGGACACATTTGTCCCCGGCACGCTTCCAAACCCCGTCGTCACCGGAGACGAGCGAGGTGTTTTCCTAAATACTATTTAAAGATCTTTTCTTGGTGACAGACAGACGCGAGAAAGGAAGCGTCATCTCTGCATAATTCCCCTCTGATGGTGACCGTGGTTACGACTTCTGAGCGTTAACGTCATTGGACCGCACGTGGCCGTTTTATAATTGAAGAATTGGTGTGGCCCGGTTGGTCCAATGGTAGAGCGGGCGCACATGGACTCAGTGGGTTGTGCCCTGACGCAGAGGTCAGGTGACTTGCAAGTGACAGATTTTAACAAAAATGGTCAAAATTGAAGCTGAGTAGAAGCCGAGGTTTTAGTTTCTAGTATGGGTCATCCTCCAAAAACACTGGAGCACACACTTACCCATAATGCAACTTACATGGTGTATTTCATTAGCCCCTACCTGCTTGGTAAATGCACCTGGTTGTAACTCACACTGTGGGTTACAACAATGGACTCATGTGTGGAGAGCCCCTTTTAAAGATAATGGCTGTTGTTTTAATGTAGAAGGAAATTAATTCAACTCATTAGTGTGTGTCCGTGAGGGCAAAGTGATTAAAAACACTGATCGCTCTGGGGGTCACCTCAACCTCCACAGACAGATTTCCTTCATTAGACTGTTTTGGATCTACTTGGGTTCATAGCCACTGCCTCATTAACGACTCTCTGTAGCTACGTAATGGCCGATTGGTAAATGTTCTTTGCGTTAACTGTGAAACCTGTTTGGGTCTAAATGGGGATAAGGTGTCGTAGTCTTTCTTGACATTTTACAAGCTGCTGACACCAGTTTTGTCTTGTCGTAGGTGTTAAATTGCACCCTGGATGCAATCTGAGTAAATGCGTCTCCACTCGCCATGCAGAATCTTCCCAAACTACATCTGACTAAAACCCCGACTAACAGTAGAAACTATGTTGTGATGATCTTCCGGTAGAATCTCTTCCGAACTTCCAACGCCGATGCTGGTCCGACATTATTAACGTGACGTAACATGTGTGTTCAAAACCTCCCCGGTTACGGACCAGTCTCAGAAAAACCTTTCAAGGGTGGCCGCCATTATTAACTTCATCCCTTGTCTGAATGACGAATTATTTGATCCGACAACTTCTGTCAATCACACGGTCTCCATGACAATGACGATTTTGCCACTGTCCTCGGACGTTGGCGTTGGTGTGGAGTTGCACAGTATAAGTCCTTCCCCTGTGGGTACCTGGCCTCTGGCAGGGCAGTCCACGCTGTCATGGAGATCAGGGTTTCCTCCTCCTTTGGTATCCCTCTCCCCTCCTCTTTCTCTCCGGCCATCCTCCTTCCTATCCCTCTCCTCCTCTTCCTCCTCCTCGTCCTCCTCCTCCACCCGACACCTGCACACCTCGATGCCAGAGTCACCGGTAAGTCGCCGATGTCTATACTGGCTCTCATCTGCTCCCATGTCCTCATCTTCATCATCATCATTGTCCTCCTCTTCCTGTTCCTCCTCTCCTTCCTCCCAGCTCGGAGGTCCCGGCTCAAAGATATCCACGCAGGGGGAAAAGAGGGTTTGTTTCGGAGGGGACTGAGTAGCACGAGGCGAGGGGGAAAGGGAGGAAGCATGGCCAGAGGAGGATCCACCTTTGTTAGACTGGTGCAGAGCACTGAGGGGTCAAGGAGTAAAGCTGGGGCCGGGAGGGAAGTAGAAGACAGGGCTGGAAAGGTGGGGAGGGAAGAAGGAGAAGGAAGGGATGGGGTCGAGGATGGGGAAAAGGCTGCAGGGGAAGTGTAAGAAAATTCAGAGTCTATGGTTATGGCTGGGCAGGAGGAAGAGGAAGGGGAGGATGTATGGGTTGGGAATGTGAGCACTGGGGCAGGAATAGACAGTGGACCTGATCTAGAACTAACTGACTCTGACAATTGAGACAGGACCAGTGAAGGACTTGAATCAGCTGGTACTGTGGCTGGATCGAGAAAACATTCAAGACCAGCAACAGACCCTGGGTCTTGGGGTAAGTCTGATCTTGGGCTGGGCGGAACCAGGCAATGGGCTAATGTAGGTGGATCGGTAGCAAGGACAAGGTCTGAATGTCCAGGTGTTACAACAGAATTAGTTTCACAGTCTAGGACTATTTTAGGTTGTAGGTTTGGCACGAGGGTAAGGTTTGTAGGTACTAGGTCTAGAGTTTGGGTAAGGGGGGTTAGGATTGGGTCGGTAACTTGAACTGGGTCTGGAACTTGGATAATGTTTGAAGGTAGTTGTTCTGGTACTTGGATAAGACTTGAAGGTACTGGGGCAAGAGCTTGGGTAAGGGTTGAAGGTACTGGGGCAGGAGCTTGGGTAAGGGTTGAAGGTACTGGGGCAGGAGCTTGGGTAAGGGTTGAAGGTACAGGGGAAAGAGCTTGGGTAAGGGTTGAAGGTGCTGGGGAAGGGACATGGGTAATGTTTGAAGGTAGTTGTTCTGGTACATGGATAAGACTTGAAGGTACTGGGGAAGAAGCTTGAGTAAGGTTTGAAGGTGCTGGGATCAGCACCAGGCTAGGATTTGGGTCTGAGGTTGGGAGAATAGCAGAGCTTGTTATCAGGGTCAAAGTTCTTCTATCATCTGGGGACAGTAATGAGGTTGGGCTACTAGAAAGGGTAGTGGTATCAAAAGTTCTTGTTAGATCAAGGGTTTGGGTTTCTGTAGGGCTGTCAGCTGTGAGAGCTGTTGGGGTAGGAGGGCCTGACGTTGAGGTGATTTTTGGGGCAGGGGTAGTTTTGGGGCCCGCAACTGGACCCTCAATGCTTATTATCTGGATGGAGGGGAGTGTTGTGTCAACAACATTTGGACTAGGGAGTGTAATTGGGCTGACAAGTGGGGTACATGGTGCTAGATCAAGCTGTTGCTTCATGGGAGATGTAGTTAGAACAGAAAAAGCCACCTCTGTCCCCGGAGAGGGCAGAGGCTGAGGGGAGGCCGCCCCGGTAACAACCGCCACGGTAACAGCCTGGTTGGGAACCGATGAATCAGCAGAATCGGGTTCCTGTGCTCCATTAGCGTCTTCGTCACCGATGTCAACGGCCACTGTGCCGACCATCCTCTCAGGAACCAATCGAGTTTCATGTACCTCCAAACAGGTTGCAGCCGCGGAGATGGTTTCCAAAGTGACATCAAAAGTGAGGGGCGTGGCCTCGCCGGGCGTGGTGGCGTGGCTTGTATCAGTCTCGTACGTGACGGGTGGCGAAAGGGAGGAGCTACACGGGGAGGAGGGGCAGCAGGAGTCACAGGAACAACTGGAGCTACAGGGGTGAGTCACACACACATTATTCATCTAAAATTCATGAAACCATGACTGAGTTTTGTTGTGTTGTGCATTTCATCCTACAACGAAAACAATACACATCAAAGTATTCAAAATACATCAAAATACTTCAAAGAAACTTGTTGTTATTGATTGGAGGGAACTACTTGAACTGAACCTGAACTGCAAAAAAATTAAAACCACATTTTTGAGTTCTCCTGCTTGTTTCCCTGCGGCGTGGTGCAAGCAGTTGCGTTAGCATTAGCGTTAGCATTGTTACCTGTTGTCGGAGCTGAGCGAGGAGGGGCCGGTGCTGAGCGGCCGGTGCAACAGCGGGTCGTGCTGCGTGAGCAGGTGGGGGTCGGCGGTGCGTGGGGGCTGCGGGTAACGTGGGGTGGTGAACACAGAGCTGTAAGGTGGAGGAGGGGTGGAGGGTTGAGCCGCCACCTCCTCATAGGACGGTAGCTTGAGAGACGCCAGGAAACCTAAAAAAACAAGAGGGGAGCGAAGTTAGAGAAGTTAGAAAGTAGAGTAGAATCTTCCCCCTTATGAGGTCATAAGGGGCAAGGTTACCTCCCCTATGAGAGAGAGAGAGAGACATCATGGCTTTCAAACAAGCAAAGTGGCAGTTGGTCAAGGCCACACCCCCGACAGACAGACAGACAGACACGCAAACAGACAAGCAGACAAACACACACACACACACACACACACACACAAACACAGACAGACAGACAGACAGACACACACACACCCACCCACCCACCGACCGACCGGCCGGTTGGCTGGTTGGCCGGCTGGCCGGCCGGCCGGCAGGCAGGCAGACAAGCAGACAGGCAGACAGACAGGCAGGCAGACAGGCAGGCAGGCAGACGGTGTCTTACTGAGGTCCAGCATGGATGAGGGGTAGGAGCTGGCTCCGTGGTAGGCCAGCAGGCTGATCTCTCTCTGTCTCTGCTGCTGCTGAACTCTCAGTTTGGCTCGGCGGTGTCGGTACGCACAGCAGCAGCTGAACAGGATGAGGACGGTCCACAGCAGCCAGAACCCTGCACACACAGCGTTACTGAGGACATTTACTCAAGCCCTTCACTTAAAGGGTCAGTTGTTTTTTTCAACCTGAACCCTATTTTTACATGTTTTGGTGTTTAAGTGACTGAAGGAGAGAAAAAACAATCTTTGAAATTGAACGATTTGAAAGCCACGAAATCACCATCACCAAACCCACCAGACTCCATGTAAATAATCACTACTTTTAGCGTGTATAGAGCAGCATATCTCCACCAGACTCCAAGTAGTGATTATTTACATGGAGTCTGGTGGAGATATGCTGCTCTATACACGCTAAAAGTAGTGATTATTTACATGGAGTCTGGTGGAGATATGCTGCTCTATACACGCTAAAAGTAGTGATTATTTACATGGAGTCTGGTGGAGATATGCTGCTCTATACACACTAAAAGTAGTGATTATTTACATGGAGTCTGGTGGGTTTGGTGATGGTGATTTCTGTTTCATGTTAAAATAAAAGGATCTTACTTTTTAATTAAAATGTCTATCTCTGTAGGGATCCTTTCATAATGTTTTTGATCAACTTACTCACTTAGACCCTAATGCATGGAGAATTAGGGTCCAACTTACACCAGAGTTCATAGTAGTAGGTGCAGCAGCCGGTCTCTCCGCAGCAGTGTCCAGTCTCACACAGGTATCCTCCGTTAGCATTGGCCCCGGGGCAGTACCGCGGTCTCCCCAGCAGGGGCAGGCTGCCACCGGAGTGGTACTCCATCGCACCCCCGCTCTGCCCGCACCTAGCCCCGCGCCACCGCTACTCGCTAATCACACGCCACTAGCAGCTAACTAGCTGTTAGCTTGCCAAAACACGTAACCCTGAGCGGACCCCAACTACATTTTTAGGGGATTTATTTTCTAACAAAATTTCATTCCCGGGAAAGAGTTGGGATTTGGAAATAATGTGCTAGCTGTTAGCTGCTAACTGTGAGTAGCTTCAAAATTAAGCTAATCTACATTTTCAGAGCAAGGGAAATACAAATAGTTTTTCTTCTGCTGGGCCTGACATCTGAAGCATTGTGCCCCTAGAAATCACCTAAAAAACTCAAGCTAACAAGCTAAGGGTCCAGGTCTGTTAGCACCAAAATGCATCAAATCAAAGTGTTTTTAAAGCTGCTGTACGGAGGTGAGCAGGGCTGCTAACAGCTAACAGATGCTAACAGCTAACAGCTAACAGCTGCTAACAGCTAACAGTGCTAACAGTGCTGACTACTGCAACTAAATACTAAAAGTACTGCAGCTGTAGTAGTGTACCAGGCGGTGGAGCGAGATAGGATGACGGCCAATCAGAGGTCCTGAACTGGAGAGAGAGAGAGAGAGAGAGAGAGAGAGAGAGAGAGAGAGAGAGAGAGAGAGAGAGAGAGAGAGAGAGAGAGAGAGAGAGAGAGAGAGAGAGAGAGAGAGAGAGAGAGAGAGAAAGAAAAGACAATAGTTTATTGACAAACAGTCACACACAACTACTGTCCTATTTGATATTCATCACTGAAGCGGCTCAAACCACAAGCCGACACAATGCTCCCTCTCTCTCCAAAACACACACACACACACACACACACACACACACACACACACACTCACACACACTCACACACACACACACACACACTCACACTCACACACACACACACACACACACAATATAGTAGAGTAGTAGTATGTAGAGAGACAACAGTAGAGAGACAACAGTAGAGAGACAACAGTAGAGAGACATCAGTAGAGACAACAGTAGAGAGACAACAGTAGAGAGACAGTAGAGACAACAGTAGAGAGACAACAGTAGAGAGACAACAGTAGAGAGACAACAGTAGAGAGACAGTAGAGAGACAGTAGAGAGACAACAGTAGAGAGACAGTAGAGAGACAACAGTAGAGAGACAACAGTAGAGAGACAGTAGAGAGACAGTAGAGAGACAACAGTAGAGAGACAGTAGAGAGACAGTAGAGAGACAGTAGAGAGACAACAGTAGAGAGACAACAGTAGAGAGACAGTAGAGACAACAGTAGAGAGACAACAGTAGAGAGACAGTAGAGAGACAGTAGAGAGACAGTAGAGACAACAGTAGAGAGACAACAGTAGAGAGACATCAGTAGAGAGACAACAGTAGAGAGACAACAGTAGAGAGACATCAGTAGAGAGACAACAGTAGAGAGACAGTAGAGACAACAGTAGAGAGACAACAGTAGAGAGACATCAGTAGAGAGACAACAGTAGAGAGACAACAGTAGAGAGACAACAGTAGAGAGACAGTAGAGAGACAACAGTAGAGAGACAACAGTAGAGAGACAACAGTAGAGACATCAGTAGAGAGACAGTAGAGAGACAGTAGAGAGACAACAGTAGAGAGACAGTAGAGAGACAGTAGAGAGACAACAGTAGAGAGACAGTAGAGAGACAGTAGAGAGACAGTAGAGAGACAACAGTACAGAGACAGTAGAGACAACAGTAGAGAGACAACAGTAGAGAGACAGTAGAGAGACAGTAGAGAGACAACAGTAGAGAGACAACAGTAGAGAGACAGTAGAGAGACAGTAGAGAGACAACAGTAGAGAGACAACAGTAGAGAGACAGTAGAGAGACAGTAGAGAGACAGTAGAGAGTATATCCATATCGCCTAGCCGACCTCCTTTTCGCCTTTTTTGTCGCCTTTGTTGTGGCCTTGTTGTCATGGTAACTACAGACATAGGACTATGGTTACCTGGTCTTCAGGTCTCTGCAGGGTAAATCCAGACTAGCTAGACTATCTGTCCAATCTGAGGACTATGGTTACCTGGTCCTCAGGTCTCTGCAGGGTAAATCCAGACTAGCTAGACTATCGGTCCAATCTGAGGACTATGGTTACCTGGTCCTCAGATCTCTGCAGGGTAAATCCAGACAGCTAGCTAGACTATCTGTCCAATCTGAGGACTATGGTTCCCTGGTCCTCAGGTCTCTGCAGGGTAAATCCAGACAGCTAGCTAGACTATCTGTCCAATCTGAGGACTATGGTTACCTGGTCCTCAGATCTCTGCAGGGTAAATCCAGACAGCTAGCTAGACTATCTGTCCAATCTGAGGACTATGGTTCCCTGGTCCTCAGGTCTCTGCAGGGTAAATCCAGACAGCTAGCTAGACTATCTGTCCAATCTGAGGACTATGGTTACCTGGTCCTCAGATCTCTGCAGGGTAAATCCAGACAGCTAGCTAGACTATCTGTCCAATCTGAGGACTATGGTTACCTGGTCCTCAGATCTCTGCAGGGTAAATCCAGACAGCTAGCTAGACTATCTGTCCAATCTGAGGACTATGGTTACCTGGTCCTCAGGTCTCTGCAGGGTAAATCCAGACAGCTAGCTAGACTATCTGTCCAATCTGAGGACTATGGTTACCTGGTCCTCAGATCTCTGCAGGGTAAATCCAGACAGCTAGCTAGACTATCTGTCCAATCTGAGGACTATGGTTACCTGGTCCTCAGATCTCTGCAGGGTAAATCCAGACAGCTAGCTAGACTATCTGTCCAATCTGAGGACTATGGTTACCTGGTCCTCAGATCTCTGCAGGGTAAATCCAGACCGCTAGCTAGACTATCTGTCCAATCTGAGGACTATGGTTACCTGGTCCTCAGGTCTCTGCAGGGTAAATCCAGACCGCTAGCTGGACTATTGTTGCCTTTTGTCGTCTTTTCAATGCCTTGTTGTCACATTTTCGTCACCTTTTGTCACATTTTTTGTCGCATTTTCGACGCCTTTTTGTCGCTATTTTGTCGCCTTTTGTCGCGTTTTTTTGTCGTATTTTTGTCGCATTTTCGACGCCTTTTTGTTGCATTTTCGTCGCATTTTCTTCGCATTTCCGTTGCCTTTTTGTTGCCTTTTTGTTGCATTTTCGTCGCATTTTTTCGCATTTTTGTCGCCTTTTTAGGATTTAATTATACTTTTAGGATAAAATATAAGAACAAATTATAATTATTATTATTATTATTATTATTATTATTATTATTATTATTATTATTATCTTGTCTCAGAGTCTTATCTAGCACCCAGTTATGAGGTGGTAGTAGCTTCATAAGTGTCCTCATCACCTTTTGAGTTGATGTACTTCCATTAATATAATATAATATAATATAATATAAT
>JABXJD010000331.1:147500-157500 GCA_013375575.1 Percina caprodes
GAACAGACTAATGAAATATAAGAAAGTTCCTCAGGTCTGGAACAGACTAATGACATATAACAAAGTTCCTCTGGCCTGGAACAGACTAATGAAATATAAGAAAGTTCCTCTGGTCTGGAACAGACTAATGAAATATAAGAAAGTTCCTCAGGCCTGGAACAGACTAATGAAATATAAGAAAGTTCCTCAGGCCTGGAACAGACTAATGAAATATAAGAAAGTTCCTCTGGTCTGGAACAGACCAGGAGAAACATATCACTGTGTACTTCATGAAACACTTTGATGTTTTTATGGACGTGTTGTTCTCTTCTCCAGGTGGGCGTGTTGATCTTCGCTACGATCGTCGGAAACGTTGGTTCGATGATCACCAACATGAACGCGGCCAGAGCAACCTTCCAGGCTCGCATCGACGCCATCAAACAGTACATGACCTTCCGAAAGGTTGGTCAGCCAGTCAGCCAGTATCACCTTATTTGTGTGTAAATATATATTTTTACATAATAATATTTTTTCCTCCATCCCTGCAGGTAACTAAGGACCTGGAGAAGCGAGTGATCAAGTGGTTTGACTTCCTGTGGACCAATAAGAAAGCCGTGGACGAGAGGGAGGTGTTGAAGTATCTGCCGGACAAATTGAGAGCCGAGATCGCCATCAACGTCCACCTGGACACGCTCAAGAAGGTCTGCACACACTCACAGAGTAACTCTGGTGTCTGACTACATTATGGAAAGGATCCCAGAGATAGACATTTATGTTAAAGAGTAAGATCCTTTTAGTTTACCATGAAACTGCCCCAAAATCACCATCACCAAATCCACCAGACTCCATGTAAATAATCACTACTTTTATCAGCGTAAAACACACTTCATTCAAAGTAGACAGAAACTAAATAAAACTACCAAAAGCCGTCTTGGTTCATCTTTCCACCGTTCCACCAATCACCACTCTGGTCTGGTTGGAATAAACTCTTAATTCACCCATTTACATGTGGAGATATGCTGCCCTATACATGCTAAAAGTAGTGATTATTTACATGGAGTCTGGTGGAGATATGCTGCTCTATACACACTAAAAGTAGTGATTATTTACATGGAGTCTGGTGGAGATATGCTGCTCTATACACGCTAAAAGTAGTGATTATTTACATGGAGTCTGGTGGAGATATGCTGCTTTATACACACTAAAAGTAGTGATTATTTACATGGAGTCTGGTGGAGATATGCTGCTCTATACACGCTAAAAGTAGTGATTATTTACATGGAGTCTGGTGGAGATATGCTGCTCTATACACGCTAAAAGTAGTGATTATTTACATGGAGTCTGGTGGAGATATGCTGCTCTATACACAGTAAAAGTAGTGATTATTTACATGGAGTCTGGTGGAGATATGCTGCTCTATACACGCTAAAAGTAGTGATTATTTACATGGAGTCTGGTGGAGATATGCTGCTCTATACACACTAAAAGTAGTGATTATTTACATGGAGTCTGGTGGCGATTGGCTGGCACCATGGTGCACTTTTTAAGCTTTTTCAGTGTTTTTGTTGCTTTTTCCAACATTTCATTTAACGTCTTTGTTGCCTTTTTTGTTAACTTTTTGGCGCTTTTCCTACATTTTTGTAGTTTTGTTGTTTCT
Organism: Percina caprodes; assembly: GCA_013375575.1. NCBI lineage: Eukaryota > Metazoa > Chordata > Actinopteri > Perciformes > Percidae > Percina > Percina caprodes. The sequence goes on from JABXJD010000331.1 coordinate 149,137, forward strand.
TTCAACATTTTTGGTGCTTTATTCAACATTCTTGTGTCTTTTTTTAACCAAATGATTGTTGATTTTGAAACAAACAAAGTTACCCTCACCCTAACCACCTCTAAATGAAACCATGTTTTTGCCCTGCGTGGCGCTGCAGGTCCGTATCTTCGCAGACTGCGAGGCGGGGCTGCTGGTGGAGCTGGTGCTGAAGCTGCAGCCACAGGTCTACAGCCCTGGAGACTACATCTGTAAGAAGGGCGACATTGGCAGGGAGATGTACATCATCAAGGAGGGGAAACTGGCCGTTGTCGCCGACGACGGCATCAAGCAGTTTGTCGTCCTGAGCGACGGAAGCTACTTTGGAGAGATCAGCATACTGGCTATCAAAGGTACACTGGAGGAAGGTCTGGCTACACCACATCTATCTGGTTAAAATGACATCCATCCAAAGAGGTGCAGAACATCTGGTTGTTTTTGTTATATATTATTATACTATTATATATTACAGTAGCGGCCCTTACTGTACCTCAACAGGAAGTAAAGCAGGAAACCGGAGGACGGCCAATATCCGGAGCATCGGCTACTCGGACCTGTTCTGTCTGTCCAAAGACGACCTGATGCAGGCGCTGACGGAGTACCCCGACGCTAAAGCTCTGCTGGAGGAGAAGGGACGGCAGATTCTCATGAAGGACGGCCTGCTGGACCTGGAGGTATAACAACACACAACAGTAAAACACATAACATCATAACACACAACAGTAATACACATAACATCATAACACACAACAATAATACACACAACATCATAACACACAACAATAATACACATCACATCATAACACACAACGATAATACACATAACATCATATACACAACAGTAAAACACATAACATCACAACACACAACAGTAATACACATAACATCATATACACAACAGTAATACACATAACATCATAACACACAACAATAATACACACAACATCATAACACACAACAGTAATACACATAACATCATAACACACAACAATAATACACATAACATCATAACACACAACAATAATACACATAACATCATAACACACAACAATAATACACACAACATCATAACACACAACAATAATACACATAACATCATAACACACAACAGTAATACACATAACATCATAACACACAACAATAATACACACAACATCATAACACACAACAATAATACACATAACATCATAACACACAACGATAATACACATAACATCATAACACACAACAGTAATACACACAACATCATAACACACAACGATAATACACATAACATCATAACACACAACAATAATACACACAACATCATAACACACAACGATAATACACATAACATCATAATACACAACAATAATACACATAACATCATAACACACAACAATAATACACACAACAATAATGCACACAACATCATAACACACAACAATAATACACACAACGATAATACACATAACATCATAACACACAACAGTAATACACATAACATCATAACACACAACAATAATACACACAACATCATAACACACAACAGTAATACACATAACATCATAACACACAACAGTAATACACATAACATCATAACACACAACAGTAATACACACAACATCATAACACACAACAATAATACACATAACATCATAACACACAACAATAATACACACAACATCATAACACACAACAGTAATACACATAACATCATAACACACAACAATAATACACACAACATCATAACACACAACAATAATACACACAACATCATAACACACAACAATAATACACATAACATCATAACACACAACAATAATACACACAACATCATAACACACAACAATAATACACATAACATCATAACACACAACAATAATACACACAACATCATAACACACAACAATAATACACACAACATCATAACAAACAACAGTAATACACACAACATCATAACACACAACAATAATACACATAACATCATAACACACAACAATAATACACACAACATCATAACACACAACAGTAATACACATAACATCATAACACACAACAATAATACACATAACATCATAACACACAACAATAATACACATAACATCATAACACACAACAATAATACACACAACATCATAACACACAACAGTAATACACACAACATCATAACACACAACAGTAATACACACAACATCATAACAAACAACAGTAATACACACAACATCATAACACACAACAATAATACACATAACATCATAACACACAACAATAATACACACAACATCATAACACACAACAGTAATACACATAACATCATAACACACAACAATAATACACATAACATCATAACACACAACAATAATACACACAACATCATAACACACAACAGTAATACACACAACATCATAACACACAACAGTAATACACATAACATCATAACACACAACAGTAATACACATAACATCATAACACACAACAGTAATACACATAACATCATAACACACAACAGTAATACACACAACATCATAACACACAACAATAATACACACAACATCATAACACACAACAGTAATACACACAACATCATAACACACAACAGTAATACACACAACATCATAACACACAACGATAATACACATAACATCATAATACACAACAATAATACACATAACATCATAACACACAACAATAATACACACAACAATAATGCACACAACATCATAACACACAACAATAATACACACAACGATAATACAAACAACATAGTAACACACAACAATAATACACATAACATCATATACACAACAGTAATACACATAACATCATAACACACAACAGTAATACACATAACATCATAACACACAACAATAATACACACAACATCATAACACACAACAGTAATACACACAACATCATAACACACAACAATAATACACATAACATCATAACACACAACAGTAATACACACAACATCATAACACACAACAGTAATACACATAACATCATATACACAACAGTAATACACACAACATCATAACACACAACAATAATACACACAACATCATAACACACAACAGTAATACACATAACATCATAACACACAACAATAATACACACAACATCATAACACACAACAATAATACACATAACATCATAACACACAACAATAATACACACAACATCATAACACACAACAATAATACACATAACATCATAACACACAACAATAATACACATAACATCATAACACACAACAATAATACACATAACATCATAACACACAACGATAATACACATAACATCATAACACACAACAGTAATACACACAACATCATAACACACAACGATAATACACACAACATCATAACACACAACAATAATACACACAACATCATAACACACAACAATAATACACATAACATCATAACACACAACAGTAATACACACAACATCATAACACACAACGATAATACACACAACATCATAACACACAACGATAATACACATAACATCATAACACACAACAATAATACACATAACATCATAACACACAACGATAATACACATAACATCATAACACACAACAGTAATACACACAACATCATAACACACAACGATAATACACACAACATCATAACACACAACAGTAATACACATAACATCATAACACACAACAATAATACACATAACATCATAACACACAACAATAATACACATAACATCATAACACACAACAATAATACACATCACATCATAACACACAACAATAATACACACAACATCATAACACACAACAATAATACACACAACATCATAACACACAACAATAATACACACAACATCATAACACACAACAATAATACACACAACATCATAACACACAACAGTAATACACACAACATCATAACACACAACAATAATACACATAACATCATAACACACAACAATAATACACATCACATCATAACACACAACAATAATACACATCACATCATAACACACAACAATAATACACACAACATCATAACACACAACAATAATACACACAACATCATAACACACAACAATAATACACACAACATCATAACACACAACAATAATACACACAACATCATAACACACAACAATAATACACATAACATCATATACACAACAGTAAAACACATAACATCATATACACAACAATAATACACACAACATCATAACACACAACAATAATACACACAACATCATAACACACAACAGTAATACACACAACATCATAACACACAACAATAATACACATAACATCATAACACACAACGATAATACACATATCATAACACACAACGATAATACACATAACATCATAACACACAACAGTAATACACATCACATCATAACACACAACGATAATACACATAACATCATAACACACAACAGTAATACACATAACATCATATACACAACATACTGTACATACACATAACGACATAATATACATTCACACAACACACAATATACACAATATACACAATATACTGCAACTATAACCAACAGTAGTCTCCCCCAAACCAACATGGAGCCTGTAGTCATGGTTACAGCAGTTTTTGGCGCCTTTTTTCGATATTTTTGACGCATTTTTTAGGGTTTTGTCTCATTTTCTTAACAATTTAGTAGTTTTTTGGGGCGTTGAGCGTGCCAGTAACCCCGCTGTGGTCCTGCAGGTGGCGGCGCAGGGCCCCGACCCCAAAGAGATGGAGGAGAAGGTGGACCGGATGACGGGCGCGCTGGACGCCCTGCAGTCCCGCTACGCCCGGCTGCTGGCCGAGCACGAAGCCACGCAGGGAAAACTCAAGCACCGCGTCGCCCGGCTGGAGAGGAAGCTACGGCCCCCCCCGCCGGGGGGGGACGCCCCGCCCCCGCCCACACCGGAGGCATAGAACACCACAGAAGAAGAAGAAGTAGGGTGTAAACTAGACATGTTCTTATACCGATACCAAAGACAATGCCTCTGATACCCCCAAAATATCGGTATCTGCACCGATCCCATACTCCAGTACTGAATACTGTACTTCGTCCAGATGTTGAGGTACTTGTACTTTAGTTGAGTATTTTCTTTTCATGTTACTTTCTACTTCTGCTCCGCTACATCCATCTGACAACTTTAGTTACTAGTTACTTTAGTTGCTAGTTACTTTAGTTACTAGTTACTTTAGTTGCTCCACTACATTCATCTGACAGCTTTAGTTACTAGTTTCTTTAGTTACTTTAGTTGCTAGCTACTTTAGTTACTAATTACTTTAGTAGCTAGTTACTTTAGTAGCTAGTTACTTTAGTTACTAGTTACTGGTTACTTTAGTAGCTAGCTACTTTAGTTACTAATTACTTTAGTTACTTGTTACTTTAGTTACTAGTTACTTTAGTTACTAGTTACTTTAGTAGGTAGCTACTTTAGTTACTAATTACTGGTTACTTTAGTAGCTAGCTACTTTAGTTACTAATTACTGGTTACTTTAGTAGCTAGTTACTTTAGTAGCTAGTTACTTTAGTTACTAGTTACTGGTTACTTTAGTAGCTAGCTACTTTAGTTACTAATTACTTTAGTTACTAGTTACTTTAGTTACTAGTTACTTTAGTAGGTAGCTACTTTAGTTACTAATTACTTTAGTAGCTAGTCACTTTAGTAGCTAGCTACTTTAGTTACTAATTACTTTAATAGCTAGTCACTTTAGTAGCTAGCTACTTTAGTTACTAATTACTTTAGTTACTAGTAACTTTAGTTACTAGTTACTTTAGTTGCTAGCTACTTTAGTTACTAATTACTTTAGTAGCTAGTTACTTTAGTAGCTAGTTACTTTAGTTACTAGTTACTGGTTACTTTAGTAGCTAGCTACTTTAGTTACTAATTACTTTAGTTACTTGTTACTTTAGTTACTAGTTACTTTAGTTACTAGTTACTTTAGTAGGTAGCTACTTTAGTTACTAATTACTTTAATAGCTAGTCACTTTAGTAGCTAGCTACTTTAGTTACTAATTACTTTAGTTACTAGTTACTTTAGTTACTTACTAGTTTCTTTACACGGTAGGATTCCTGCTCACTAACCACATGTTCAGTAGTTTGTAAAATCTGATGTTTTATTTTTAATTGAAATGATTGAAAATGTTTTTCATGTTTTAAGTAAAGTTCGTAATTATAACAAATAAAACTAATAATAATAAAAACTTCTGGAGAGATTTTTACATCTCGGCTGTTTTATAAAAACATAAATAAACTTTACAAACTGTTTGATCTGTTTGTTGAGTTTGTAGTTAGTAAAACCAGAAATAAAAATACAGTTTTCAGCTGTGACCCGAAATTAAATTTTATTTTTTTTAATTTTAGTTTAACAGACTGTTTTTCTGCTCGAATTGGTTTAAAATCTGCAGAAGATTCTGCAAAAACAAGCGAAAAATGTGTGATAAATCTGCAAAAAATATTCAGAACATTCTTCAAAAAATAATTCAGAAATTCAGCTACAAATCTTACAAATATTCAGCAAAAAACATCTTAAGAATATTTAGCTAAAAATCTTCAGAAAATTCCGTGAAAAATTCTGATGGAAACAGACACCACTACTATTTGACTGCTACTTTTACCTATTTTAATTTATTTTACTTTTATTATGTAATATTCATATATTAGGTTTTTTATATTTTTTTTGTTTGTTTTTATATTTTTTTGTTCATGTTCATGTTTTTTTATTTAATATTAAAAATTAATATTACAATTTTTAATTAATTTATATTCGTATTTTATTTAATTATTTGTTTAAAAATATTAAATTAAAAATTAAAATGACTGTTTAATTATATTTTTATTTTATATATTTTTATCTTATATTTTTATTTTATATATTTTTACCTTATATTTTTTATTTTATATATTTTTATCTTATATTTTTTTATTTTAAATATTTTTATCTTATATTTTTTATTTTATTTATTTTATATATTTTATATATTTTATATATTTTATATATTTTATCTTAAAACGGCTTCAAACGGAGTATACATGCAGTGGTAGAAAAAACAACAACAAAAAAAACAAATAAATTATCTTTTATTATGTTTTGGTGCAAAATATGACTGAAACGTCCATCTGTTCTCGCTGACACGTCGCACTGCCTGCGCAGCTCGTGTGCGCGGTGGGACTTGTAGTTCTTTACTCACAAAACCCACAATTAACCGCATTGTTCTAGGACTACAAGCACCGGCATGCATCGCGAGGCGCTGCGCATGACAACCAGGCGACAGACTCCACTGCTGCTGCTTCTTCAGACTGCTGAGGTTTGTGTCACAAAAACGTCCCTAAATTATTTCACAGGTTTCCTTTTAATGTCAAACTTCTACCAACGGCAGCTCACGTGCATATCTAAGTTTTAATAACGTTGCCTACCGGATGTGACGTTTATTTCGGCTCGTTTTCAATGCTAATTTTAGTAGTTAGCTAACCGGAGCTAGCCGGCTCAGAACAGTTTGAACTCAACTTGACCGTTAGCTAACGGTCGATAACGGGTTTTTAGGACTAAAAATGCTGCGAAGCTGAACTCTTGTAGTATATTTTTATTCATAGAGCGACGGTTGGTGTCAGTGTGTGTTTACAGGACTGTTGTGTCATTTAGCTGCTACACCAACATTTAGCTCAACCTGACTGACAAACAGCCAGACAAGCGTCTGTTAACGTTGAAGGCTGTCACTCCCCGATGTGAGTCGCGCATGCTCAGACTTAAACTGTTTACGGCATAACTGTCATACTGAAATTAGTGAAATCCATGAAATAATAGTTTTCTCATTACAAACAATAACAGAAGATGGGAATCATTTCAGAAACGTTGTATCTATCGATGGTTGATTGATGCTAACGTTAGCTCAAAACACCATTCAACTGACAGCCTTTGTTGAGTTTGATGCTAACTTGTAGCTAAGCTAGCAGTGAACCAACTTGGTTAAGTAGGTCCATTTTTACTGTGTTGACGTTACAGAAGTCTCTCGTTAGCATCTCGGAGGCTACTTCAGACGTTACAGAAGTCTCTCGTTAGCATCTCGGAGGCTACTTCAGACGTTACAGAAGTCTCTCGTTAGCATCTCGGAGGCTACTTCAGACGTTACAGAAGTCTCTCGTTAGCATCTCGGAGGCTACTTCAGACGTTACAGAAGTCTCTCGTTAGCATCTCGGAGGCTACTTCGGACGTTACAGAAGTCTCTCGTTAGCATCTCGGAGGCTACTTCGGACGTTACAGAAGTCTCTCGTTAGCATCTCGGAGGCTACTTCGGACGTTACAGAAGTCTCTCGTTAGCATCTCGGAGGCTACTTCGGACGTTACAGAAGTCTCTCGTTAGCAT
>JABXJD010000331.1:162500-175000 GCA_013375575.1 Percina caprodes
TATTTACATGGAGTCTGGTGGGTTTGGTGATGGTGATTTCTGTTTCATGTTAAACTAAAAGGATCTTACTCTTTAACTAAAAGGTCTATCTCTGTAGGGATCCATCCCATAATGTTGTCACACACTATAATAATAATCTAAGGACAGATTGTCTGTTGGCAGTGTGTGACGGCTGCAGGTGTCCAGCGGGGGGCGCCACACTCCACACAGCTCAGTCATTTCCTGCTGGAGACACTGCACACACACACTGGGATGCAGTCACACGTTAAGATCTCAGATCAGTTTCTATGGAGACTTTAAAGAGCTTGTTCCTTTTCAAAATAAGAGTCTTGTCATGGGGGAACTGACTCAAGTTCTTAAATGGTTAAACTGGGATTTTCATAATGACATATTTCAATTCATAAACATATTTTGATGTCTAACAGTTCAAATGGCCAGCTGTTAACTTGTGTGTGTGTGTGTATGTGTGTTGATTGTGTGCATGTGGGTCTGTGGGTATGTCCGTTTGTCGATTGTTTGTGTCTGTGTGTGTGTTTGATTGTGTGTGTTGATTGATTGTGTGCGTGTGGGTCGTTGTGTCGATTGTGTGTCTTTGTGTCTGTGTGTTGATTGATTGTGTGTGTGTGTGTGTGTGTGTGTGTTCAGGTACATGTGTTTCTGTGGGAAGCTGCAGGATCCTCCAGCTGACCCCTGGTTGTCTCCTCACTCCTGCGGCTCCGTCTGTCAGAAGGAGCTCAAACCCAGCTGTGGACACACCTGTCTGCTGCTCTGTCACCCCGGTAACCACACACACAGACAGACACACACTCAGATTACACCTACTGTTTCAGAGTCAAAAGTGGATCTGTAATTTGTGTGTGTGTGTGTGTGTGTGTGTGTGTGTAATTTTAGGTCCCTGTCCTCCGTGTCCAAAGATGGTTTCTGTTTCCTGTCTGTGTGGAAAAGCTAAGCCCCTCCCCCGTCGCTGTAGCAACAAGGTACGCCTAATAAAAGACGTATTTTACTGGACTGAGTTTATGGTTTCTACTCTGAAATGACTGTGTGTGTGTGTGTGTGTGTGTGTGTGTGTGTGTGTGTGTGTGTGTGTGTGTGTGTGTGTGTGTGTGTGTGTGTGTGTGTGTGTGTGTGTGTGTGTGTGTGTGTGTGTGTGTGTGTGTGTGTGTGTGTGTGTTTTTTCTGTCTCTCCAGGCCTGGTCCTGTCAGCAGCAGTGCAACAAGTTGTTACCTTGCAAACAACACACCTGTACACAGCCCTGTCACACAGGTACACACACACACCTGTACACAGCCCTGTCACACAGGTACACACACACCTGTACACAGCCCTGTAACCCTGTACACAGCCCTGTCACACAGGTACACACACACACACACACCTGTACACAGCCCTGTCACACAGGTACACACACACACACACACCTGTACACAGCCCTGTCACACAGGTACACACACACACATGATTTTTGTCACTTTTTAAACGTTTTTCAACTTTTTCTGAGCCTTTTGAAATTTTTGTAGGTTTGCCCCCAAAGTTTTAAAGTCTTTTTATATACATTTGTCACTTTTTGTTGACATTTTTGTTACTTTTTCAACATTTTCAACATTTACTTTTCACATTTCAGTCACTTATATTTGACTTTTTTTTTTTTATTTATTTATTTTTTTTAAAGTTATTAAATGTTTTTGTGGCTTTCCCCCCAATGATTTTGTCACAAACACACACACAGTTCGCACGTCAACACCCAGTTGCTCGGGCCTCGGAGTTACTAAGTCATAGTTGCTGCTGCTGTTGTTGTTGTTGTTGTTGTGGTTGTTGTTGTTGTTGTGGACGTCCCCTAACTCCTGACTGTGTGTGTGTTTCAGAGTGTTCTCCTTGTCCCAGAGTGAGTGTCCAGAGGTGTGTGTGTGGCAGAGAGACGGCAGAGAGACCGTGTGCCAGCCCTCAGTGGAACTGTCTACAGGTAAATACTCCGATATAATACTGCAGTACTTCACTCTGTACTACCGAGTAGTTTTAACCCTCGTGTCGTCTTCACGTCAAAATTGAAAATCAACACTTTTGTTGATGCTTTTTTTTTACGTTTAACACTACGTAACACTAACTTATTAACGTTAGTTTTACAGTTATTTTTGGAATTTATGGTCAATAAACCTCATTTATAGGAAATTATACCTAATGTTTGAGTTAGAAAAGCAGAAATTAGGAATTATTGAGACTAAAATTAAAGGAATGGATGTTGATGATAATCACAGACTGGAATATGTCAACTTTTACTCTCAATACTATTTCAAAACATTTCAATTTGGTTTCAAATGCTATAAAATTGAATAAGACGCCCCAAAATTAATGAAAGTAGAGATTTGTACTTGGCAAAGAGCGTTGTGTGGAATCAATCATGTTATTTTGGGGAATTAAAAAGAACATTGATATAGGACAACGGGTCAATTTGACCCCTTTAAGAAATGTCTGTATCTGAAGTGTGTGTGTGTGTGTGTGTGTGTGTGTGTTTTCAACAACTAGAGGCGACATTGGTCTCATTGGTGGAACTGGCAGCTTTTCACAACACTGCAAACCGGCTCACGTGTTTTGTCTCGAAAAACTGGGCTTTAAACCGTCCTGGCGTCCTAAAAACACACACTCTCTCTCTCTCTCTCTCTCTCTCTCTCTCTCTCTCTCTCTCTCTCTCTCTCTCTCCCAGGTGTGTGCTCTCCTCTCCTGTGGGAATCACACCTGCGAGGTTTTGTGTCACAGTGGACCTTGTCCTCCGTGTCCTCGCTCCGTCAGCAGATCCTGTCCCTGTGGCAAGACCAGTGAGAACACACACACACACACACACACACACACACACACACACACAAGTCATGTTTTTTTTTTGTGAGAAAACATTTTGAGCAATGTGTGTGTGTGTGTGTGTAGAGTCGTCTCTGCCATGCACAGAGGAAGTGTTGCCGTGCGGCGACACGTGCGACCGCCGTCTGTCGTGCGGAAAACACACCTGCTCGATGAGGTGTCACCGAGGGAGCTGCGAGACCTGCAGACAGGTGGGACACACACATGCAGACACACACGCAGACACACACACACGCAGACACACACATGCACACAGACAGACACACATGCACACACACACAGACAGACACAAACACACATGTGCACAGGGACACAAACACATGCATAGACACACACACTTATGCACACACACACACACTCACACACACACACACACTCACTCTAAACCTGCCTGTCTGTCTGTCAGGAGGTGGAGAAGGAGTGCAGGTGCGGTAAATACAGGAAGTTGATGCCGTGTCATAAAGAGTACCTGTGTGATTCCAAATGTCCACAAACCAGAAGCTGCCAGAGACACCAGTGCAGGAGGAAGGTGAGCACCAACCACGCCGCTTCACCTTTTACTAAAATGTCCTTTTACATGCAACTAGCGAGCAACTGCCCGTTATTTAATGTATTTTCCTGGTGGGTTAATGTGTGGGTTGGTTGTTTGGTCTCTAAAATGTCGGAAAATGGTGAAAAATGTGAGTCATTGTTCCCCGAACGCCCAACATGACGTCCTCAAATGTCTCGTTTTGTTTACAACTCAGATATTCAGTCTTCTGTGTCTCCATCCACACGTTTTTATCCTAATTAAGTGATATTGAATGAAAAATGTCTTCTGGAAACAGTAAAATTTGATGTAATTTCATGAAAATTGACTCAAATGAAACACGTCCGTCTCATCTGATTTCTTCTTGATGATATTCGGCTGATGTGATGAACGCTGAAACCTTATTTGCTGAATAAATGATGAATTACGATTAAGTTTTAGGTCATTTTATGGTTGCAACCCGCCACAAAAACCAGAAGAAGAAGAAGTTGTAGTTCATTTCCCCCGGTATTTCCTCTCTGTGTGCACACATGTCTCTCTGTCTGAGCGTCTTCCATCGTCTCTGCAGGACGTCCCACGGCTTGTCCTAACCTCTGTCGGCCATTTCCTTCACGAGTTCCTGAGAAATTAAATCCAGAAAGTCTCTCGTCTCCTCGTCCGTCCACGTCCATCTGTCTTTGTTGCCCCCCCCCATGTATGCAGACAGAGAGGAAACACTGGGGGACATGAACTACAACTTCTTCTTCTTTGTTTTGTGGCGGGTTGCAACCATAAAATAACCTTCTGATTATTTTTGGGGCTTTTCAGCCTTTAATTTTTGACAGGTGAGAAAGGGGGGGGGACATGCAGGAAATCATCACAGGTTGGATTTGAACCCTGGACCTCTGCGTTGAGGCATACACCTCTCAGCACACGTGCGCCCGCTCTACCACTGAACCAACCCGGCCACACATAATGACCTAAAACTTCTTCTTCTACGTTTTGTGGCGGGTTGCAACCACAAAATGACCTAAAACTTAATTGCAATTCATTATTTATTCAGCGAATAACGTTTCCTTCGGCGTTTATCACATCAGCCGAATATCATCAAGAGAAAATCAGATGAGACCGAACGTCATTTGAAATTACATCAAATTGTACTGTTTCCAGAAGACATTTTTCATTCATTATCACTTAATTCAGATAAAAATGTGTGCATGGAAACAGAAATGCTGCTGTCAACAAGAAATATAAAACATACATAAGTTTATATAATATATAATAACATAATATAATATAATAAGTAGTTGGAAACGATTCAGAGAATAATTAAACAGCATCGAACAAACTGAATGTCAACGTGTGAAGTTCAGACTCATCTTCGGTCTCTAAGGTAACAGAACGTCGTGTGTGTGTGTGTGTGTGTGTGTGTGTGTGTGTGTGTGTGTGTGTGTGTGTGTGTGTGTGTGTGTGTGTGTGTGTGTGTGTGTGTGTGTGTGTGTGTGTGTGTGTGTGTGTGTGTGTAAATGTCACAGTGATGGTATCCAATCAGGATCTGATAGTTAAAGGTTGACTGAAAGGTCTCTGATAACATTTGGACCTGGATCGTATTTTAATGTCACAGCGGGATTTATTTAAATTCCCATGATGCTTTGTGTTGCAGTGCTGCCCCGGTAACTGTCCTGCGTGTGACCAGAGCTGCGGCCGAACTCTGGGGTGTCGCAACCACAAGTGTCCATCTGGCTGTCACCCAGGTAACACGCACACACACACACACACACACACACACACACACACACACACACGGGTCCGCACTGGCCATCATTTAGTCTAATAAGAACTGCACACACGATGCAATAACTAACTTCCTGTTGTTGTTCCAGCGCCTCGCACTGTAACTAACACAAACACACTTACACACACGCACGCACGCACGCACGCACGCACGCACACACACACACACACACAAAGGTGTCGCATCACATCGTTGTCTGTCAGATATGTTGTGATTTGTTGAGGGAGTCACAGCTGGAGTAATGTCAAAGATCATTCAGGAAAAATCTGACCTATAACACGTGTGTGTGTGTGTGTGTGTGTGTGTGTGTACACACATTTGTTCCAGCTGATAGCGCTGAACAACACCCACCCACACACAGTTGAATGTGTGTGGGTGGGTGGAAAACGTTGACCTCTGCCCTGTGCCGAACATCATTAATCCCTTTTTATTAAAGGGGTGTGTGTGTGTGTGTGTGTGTGTGTGTGTGTGTGTGTGTGTGTGTGTGTGTGTGTGTGTGTGTGTGTGTGTGTGTGTGTGTGTGTGTGTGTGTGTGTGTGTGTGTGTGTGTGTGTGTGTGTGTGTGTGTGTGGAACAACAGGCAGCTTCCTGCGCCTATTGTTCCTGATTAGACGATTTAAAAGGATAATTAATGCGTCGGTCTGCCTCTGCGATTTGGCTGAATAGATTACAGTTCATTTATTTGTGTGTCTGCGTGCTGATTGGCTGATCTGACCTTTCACGGGGGAACGGATAGAAGGTTGCAGCGCTGCCGACGTGTGTGTCTGTGTGTGTGTGTGTGTGTGTGTGTGTGTGTGTGTGTGTGTGTGTGTGTGTGTGTGTGTGTGTGTGTGTGTGTGTGTGTGTGTGTGAAACAACAGGCAGCTTCCTGCGCTATTGTTCCTGATTAGACGATTTAAAAGGATAATTAATGCGTCGGTCTGCCTCTGCGATTTGGCTGAATAGATTACAGTTCATTTATTTGTGTGTCTGCGTGCTGATTGGCTGATCTGACCTTTCACGGGGGAACGGATAGAAGGTTGCAGCGCTGCCGACGTGTGTGTCTGTGTGTGTGTGTGTGTGTGTGTGTGTGTGTGTGTGTGTGTAAAAACTTGGTTCAGATGCAGAGCTGATCTGATTAAACTTTATACAGTGTTTATTAAAGGTTAACTTTTAACTTTTTTTTTTTTTTCTCAACCTGGACTCTGATTTTGTGTCTAAGTGACTGATTGGTCCAGAATTAAGCCAGCAAGTGTGTGACAACATTATGGGATGGATCCCTACAGAGATAGACCTTTTAGTTAAAGAGTAAGATCCTTTTAGTTTAACATGAAACAGAAATCACCATCACCAAACCCACCAGACTCCATGTAAATAATCACTACTTTTATCATCGTAAAACAGACTTCATTCAAAGTGGACAGAAACAAAATAAAACTACCAAAAGCCGTCTTGGTTCATCTTTCCACTGTTCCACCAATCACCTCTCTGGTCTGGTTGGAATAAACTCTTAATTCACCCATTTACATGTAGAGATATGCTGCTCTATACACGCTCATAGTGATTATTTACATGGAGTCTGGTGGAGATATGCTGCTCTATACACACTAAAAGTAGTGATTATTTACATGGAGTCTGGTGGAGATATGCTGCTCTATACACGCTAAAAGTAGTGATTATTTACATGGAGTCTGGTGGAGATATGCTGCTCTATACACGCTAAAAGTAGTGATTATTTACATGGAGTCTGGTGGAGATATGCTGCTCTATACACGCTAAAAGTAGTGATTATTTACATGGAGTCTGGTGGAGATATGCTGCTCTATACACGCTAAAAGTAGTGATTTTTTACATGGAGTCTGGTGGAGATATGCTGCTCTATACACACTAAAAGTAGTGATTATTTACATGGAGTCTGGTGGAGATATGCTGCTCTATACACGCTAAAAGTAGTGATTATTTACATGGAGTCTGGTGGAGATATGCTGCTCTATACATGCTAAAAGTAGTGATTATTTACATGGAGTCTGGTGGAGATATGCTGCTCTATACACGCTAAAAGTAGTGATTATTTACATGGAGTCTGGTGGAGATATGCTGCTCTATACACGCTAAAAGTAGTGATTATTTACATGGAGTCTGGTGGAGATATGCTGCTCTATACACGCTAAAAGTAGTGATTATTTACATGGAGTCTGGTGGAGATATGCTGCTCTATACATGCTAAAAGTAGTGATTATTTACATGGAGTCTGGTGGAGATATGCTGCTCTATACACGCTAAAAGTAGTGATTATTTACATGGAGTCTGGTGGAGATATGCTGCTCTATACACGCTAAAAGTAGTGATTATTTACACGGAGTCTGGTGGAGATATGCTGCTCTATACACGCTAAAAGTAGTGATTATTTACATGGAGTCTGGTGGAGATATGCTGCTCTATACACGCTAAAAGTAGTGATTATTTACATGGAGTCTGGTGAGATATGCTGCTCTATACATGCTAAAAGTAGTGATTATTTACATGGAGTCTGGTGGAGATATGCTGCTCTATACACGCTAAAAGTAGTGATTATTTACATGGAGTCTGGTGGAGATATGCTGCTCTATACACGCTAAAAGTAGTGATTATTTACATGGAGTCTGGTGGAGATATGCTGCTCTATACACGCTAAAAGTAGTGATTATTTACATGGAGTCTGGTGGAGATATGCTGCTCTATACACGCTAAAAGTAGTGATTATTTACATGGAGTCTGGTGAGATATGCTGCTCTATACATGCTAAAAGTAGTGATTATTTACATGGAGTCTGGTGGAGATATGCTGCTCTATACACGCTAAAAGTAGTGATTATTTACATGGAGTCTGGTGGAGATATGCTGCTCTATACACGCTAAAAGTAGTGATTATTTACATGGAGTCTGGTGGAGATATGCTGCTCTATACACGCTAAAAGTAGTGATTATTTACATGGAGTCTGGTGGGTTTGGTGATGGTGATTTCGGGGCTCTTTAACAAACGGGCTATAAGGGCTGTTCGAACATGAAGCCCAAGACTGGAATGTGACCTTGGTCATATCGCGCAGTGTACTGTCAGTTTTGAGTGTGTGAGTGTGTGAGTGTGTGAGTGTGTGTGTGACGGGACTCTTGATAGAGCGGAGAGAGTGTCGACTGACAGACTGCAGATTTAAAGGGCAACACTGATTTATTTTTAATTTTTTTTTTCAAAGGACTTTAAGTTTCATATCTTAAGTTTGTATTTTTACACATTTTATTTATCAGAACTTTAATATATTTTGATGTTCTGTTGTGACAATAAAACTAATTATTATATTATTTTAGTGAGAACTCATAAATAACTACAAATAACTGTTAGGAAATCTGTTACGTGTTTCTGGATTTTTAAATAACCAAAAATTCGTATCGGTATTGAAATTAATTACTTGTGTGTGTCTGTGTCTCTGTGTGTGTGTGTGTGTGTGTGTGTGTGTGTGTGTGTGTGTGTGTGTGTGTGTGTGTGTGTGTGTGTGTGTGTGTGTGTGTGTGTGTGTGTGTGTGTGTGTGTGTGTGTAGGCAGCTGTTACCCCTGCCCAGAGTCCGTGGAGGTCCGATGTTCCTGCGGTTCGTCCGTTTTGGCCGTTCCCTGTGGACGAGAACGGAGCACCAAACCTCCTCGCTGCAAAGAGACCTGCAGGTACACACACTCAGACACACACATATACACACATACATATATACCCATACATATACACACACATATACACACACACACATATACACACATACATACATATACACATACACACACACATACATATACACACCTACATACACACATACATATATATATATATATATATATATATATATATATATATATACAAATACATATATACACACATACATATACACACACCCATACATGTACACACATATACATACATACATACTCAGACATACACACACACGTATACACACATACATATACACATACATATATACACACACATACATATACACACACCCATACATGTACACATACATACATACATACATACACACTCAGACACACACCCATACATACACACACATATACACACACACATATACACATACATACATACATACACACTCAGACGCACGTATACGCACACACACACACACACACATACATACACACTCAGACGCACGTATACGCACACACACATACATACACACTCAGACGCACGTATACACACACACATACATACATATATACACACACACACATACATATACATACATACATACATACATATACGCACACACATACATATACACACATGTTCTCAGGCTGAGGGGGCCGTAACCAGAAAATATCCACCATAATAATAACCATAATAATAACATAGTAATAACCATAGCCACTGTGTGGTCTCCCCCAGGTGTCCTCCGTCCTGCCACCACCCGAGCAGAGAGAGCCACCGCTGCCACCCCGGGCCCTGCCCCCTGCAGGCAGCCCTGCTTGCTGCCCCTGCCCCGCTGCCCCCACACCTGCCCCCAGCCCTGCCACGACCGCGTGCTGGTCAAGGCCCAGCAGGTACGCCGCCCCCTTAAAAACAGACTCTGATTCACAGCACCCCTCGAGTGTGAGTGTGTGATTGAGTGAGTGAGTGAGTGTGAGTGAGTGTGAGTGTGTGAGTGTGTGAGTGTGTGAGTGTGTGAGTGTGTGAGTGAGTGTGTGAGTGAGAGTGAGTGTGTGAGTGAGAGTGAGTGTGAGTGAGTGAACGTGTGTCAGTCAGTGAGTGTGTGTGTCACAGTGTGTGTGTGTCACAGTGTGTCAGTCAGTGTGTGTGTGTGTGTCAGTGTGTGTGTGTGTGTGTGTGTGTGTGTGTGTGTGTGTGTGTGTGAGACTCTTATTTCCCATCATGCAGCGTGTGTGTGTGGTTGCAGGTGCAGCTGGCCGGGCCCTGGGAGCAGCGGGCGGAGCCGGCGTTTGTGCAGAAAGCTCTGCCCTGTCCACCGTGTCAGGTCCCCATACCCACGTAGGTCTCACACACACACACACACACACACACACATGTACAGACACGCACGCACACTCACACACACACACACACACATTTACTTATAGACAGACACACACACACACACATTTACTTATAGACAGACACACACACACACACACACACATGTACAGACACACACACACGCATACAAACACACACACAGAGACGCACGCACGCACACACACACACATTTACTTATAGACAGACACACACACTTACAGACGCACAACCACACACAGACATACACGTACAGAAACGCACACACGTACATACAGACACACACACACGTACAAACACACACAGACAGAGACGCACGCACGCACACACACACACACACAGAGACACTCACGTACAGACATATACACACACACACACACACACGTACGTACAGAGACACACACGTACAGACATACACACAATTACGTACAGAAACACACACACACAGACAGAGACGCACGCACGTACGCACGCACACACACACATTTACTTATAGACACACACACAGACACACACACACACACACACCCAGAGACACACACGTACAGACTCACACGCAGAGCTGTTGGTCCTGTCATGGATCATTAGCCCTGAGATTAGCATGCTGGGTTCAGTGTGTAGATAACAGCTGTTTGTGCCAGCTGCCCCGCAGCGCTGTGACGCAGTGACAACCAACAACAACCGTGCCTGTGTGTGTCTGTCTCTTTGTGTGTGTCTGTCTGTGTGTGTGTGTGTGTGTGTGTGTGTGTGTGTGTGTGTCTGTCTGTCTGTGTGTGTGTGTGTGTTTTGTGTGTCGCAATGGTCGTAAATCTGACAAGATTTTAGATTAATTACTTAAATGTTTCTTCTCTTTCAGGGCTTGTTTTGGAGAACATGAGGTAAGAACCCCTGTTTACATCCTCCCTTTACTTCACCCCTTTACTTCCTCCCTTTACATCCTCCCTTTACATCCTCCCTTTACATCCTCCCTTTACATCCTCCCTTTACTTCCTCCCTTTACTTCCTCCCTTTACTTCACCCCTTTACTTCCTCCCTTTACTTCCTCCCTTTACTTCACCCCTTTAGTTCCTCCCTTTACTTCACCTCTTTACTTCATCCTTTTACTTCCTCCCTTTACTTCACCCCTTAACTTCCTCCCTTTACTTCACCTCTTTACTTCACCCTTTTACTTCCTCCCTTCACCCCTTTACTTCCTCCCTTTACTTCCTTTACTTCACCCCTTTACTTCACCTTAACGACCCCGTCCAACCAGTTCATTAGAGACTCAATTTTGATAAAGACATCTGATGCTCAGTTTATAGAAATACTCTCTCTCTCTTCCTTTTTTTTTTTCTCTCTCTCTCTCTCTCTCCCTCCGTCTTCTTCTTCTTTCTCTCTCTCTCTCTCTCCCTCCGTCTTCTTCTTCTTTCTCTCTCTCTCTCTCTCCCTCTATTTGTCTCCTGTGTCCTTCCCTGTCTTCTACTCCGGCGTTTCATCCCATTTCTTCTCTTCAGTATTCATCACACGCTCCAGCCGAGACGTGTGATGAAGACGTCTGTCCTCAGATCCTTCATCACGTCTGTCCTCAGGACGTCTCAGAGGACAGACGTCTTAGAGACGTGTGATGAAGACGTGTGTCCTCTGAGACATGTGATCACGTCTGTCCTCTGACACGTGTGATGATGACATCTGTCCTCTGAGACATGTGATCACGTCTGTCCTCTGACACGTGTGATGAAGACGTGTGTCCTCTGAGACATGTGATCACGTCTGTCCTCTGACACGTGTGATGAAGACGTCTGTCCTCTGTGTCTCTGTCTCCAGGTCAGCCCCGTGCCGTGTCATCGCCAGGGTCGCTTCTCCTGCAAACGGCCCTGCGGACGACCTTTGACCTGCGGGAACCACAACTGCAGCGTGGAGTGTCACCTGGTTACCGGCGGCAACAAGGTGACGACCTAGCCGGATGTTGCTATGAGACGATTCGTGGCGGCAACGCAGATGACGTTCCTGGTTTTTAGAACGCGTTGGTGCATATGATGTTCTCTCTAAGATTAGCTCCCATGGCGCCATTTTGATGCTAATTAGCCATCACCCGCCGTTAGCATCCCCTTGACTCCCATTCATTTTGTTAGCATCCCATTGACTCCCATTCATTTTGTTAGCAGCCCATTGACTCCCATTCATTTTGTTAGCAGCCCATTGACTCCCATTCATTTTGTTAGCATCCCATTGACTCCCATTCATTTTGTTAGCAGCCCATTGACTCCCATTCATTTTGTTAGCATCCCATTGACTCCCATTCATTTTGTTAGCATCCCATTGACTCCCATTCATTTTGGCGCCA
>JABXJD010000331.1:177500-180000 GCA_013375575.1 Percina caprodes
TACACACACACACACACACACACACACACACACACAACACACAACACACACACACACACCCCCATCCGATCTTTGGTCTATATTGGACTTTATGTCACAGCTGCTGTTTCTGAGTAAATTGTGTGTGTGTGTGTGTGTGTGTGTGTGTGTGTGTGTGTGTGTGTGTGTGTGTGTGTGTGTGTGTGTGTGTGTGTGTGTGTGTGTGTGTAGGAGTTCCCGTGCTCCGTGTCGGATCAGTGTGTAGTTCTGTGTGACGACGCCTGCAGAGACCAGCAGAGGAAAGTCAGCCAGGTAACGCATACACACCTGTACAGTCACGGAGAGAGGGTCACACCTGGATACACAATAACCTGTGTGTGTGTGTGTGTGTGTGTGTGTGTGTGTGTGTGTGTGCGCGTGCTCAGGTGAAGGAGGCGGAGCAGAGAGCAGCTCAGGAGGAGGAGCAGAAGAAACTTCAAGTGAGTGTGCAGACTTTTCTAACTGCAAATAATAAGAATTCATAATATTTTCAATGATTTTGTGTCTAAGTGACTGATGGGAACAACAGCCTTTGTAATGAGCCCGGTGTTAAGCCAAAAGCACAACAATAACATTATGGGATGGATCCCTACAGAGAAAGAGCTTTTAGTTAAAGAGAAAGATCCTTTTAGTTTAACATGAAACAGAAATCACCATCACCAAACCCACCAGACTCCATGTAAATAATCACTACTTTTAGTGTGTATAGAGCAGCATATCTCCACCAGACTCCATGTAAATAATCACTACTTTTAGCGTGTATAGAGCAGCGTATCTCCACCAGACTCCATGTAAATAATCACTACTTTTAGCCTGTATAGAGCAGCGTATCTCCACCAGACTCCATGTAAATAATGACTACTTTTAGCGTGTATAGAGCAGCATATCTCCACCAGACTCCATGTAAATAATCACTACTTTTAGCGTGTATAGAGCAGCATATCTCCACCAGACTCCATGTAAATAATCACTACTTTTAGTGTGTATAGAGCAGCATATCTCCACCAGACTCCATGTAAATAATCACTACTTTTAGTGTGTATAGAGCAGCATATCTCCACCAGACTCCATGTAAATAATCACTACTTTTAGTGTGTATAGAGCAGCATATCTCCACCAGACTCCATGTAAATAATCACTACTTTTAGCGTGTATAGAGCAGCATATCTCCACCAGACTCCATGTAAATAATCACTACTTTTAGCGTGTATAGAGCAGCATATCTCCACCAGACTCCATGTAAATAATCACTACTTTTAGTGTGTATAGAGCAGCATATCTCCACCAGACTCCATGTAAATAATCACTACTTTTAGTGTGTATAGAGCAGCATATCTCCACCAGACTCCATGTAAATAATCACTACTTTTAGTGTGTATAGAGCAGCATATCTCCACCAGACTCCATGTAAATAATCACTACTTTTAGCGTGTATAGAGCAGCATATCTCCACCAGACTCCATGTAAATAATCACTACTTTTAGCCTGTATAGAGCAGCATATCTCCACCAGACTCCATGTAAATAATCACTACTTTTAGCGTGTATAGAGCAGCATATCTCCACCAGACTCCATGTAAATAATCACTACTTTTAGCCTGTATAGAGCAGCATATCTCCACCAGACTCCATGTAAATAATCACTACTTTTAGCCTGTATAGAGCAGCATATCTCCACCAGACTCCATGTAAATAATCACTACTTTTAGTGTGTATAGAGCAGCATATCTCCACCAGACTCCATGTAAATAATCACTACTTTTAGCCTGTATAGAGCAGCATATCTCCACCAGACTCCATGTAAATAATCACTACTTTAAGGGGACTCCTTAAAGCTGCATTATATCTCATAAGTTTTTCCTGCTGTGTCCAGGAGGAGCTGGAGGCGTTCGAGAAGCGCCAGCAGCGAGGCGGTCGGAGGAATAAGAAGCGGGGGAGGAAAGAGGAGGTGGACGATGACGGGGGGAGGATGGGGAGATGGAGGCGGTGCGCCGCATTTGTCCTCGTCCCCTGCGGCGCGCTGCTGTCCCGCCGCCTACTACCTCCTGAACGCAGCCTGACCCGAAACGCTGCTCCTCACATGTATTTACCGCTGTCGCTACCTGATGTGAGTCGCGCATGCTCAGATTTAACCGAAGTCTCTCGTTAGCATCTCGGAGGCTACTTCAGACGTTACAGAAGTCTCTCGTTAGCATCTCGGAGGCTACTTCAGACGTTACAGAAGTCTCTCGTTAGCATCTCGGAGGCTACTTCAGACGTTACAGAAGTCTCTCGTTAGCATCTCGGAGGCTACTTCAGACGTTACAGAAGTCTCTCGTTAGCATCTCGGAGGCTACTTCAGACGTTACAGAAGTCTCTCGTTAGCATCTCGGAGGCTACTTCAGACGTTACAGAAGTCTCTCGTTAGCATCTCGGAGGCTACTTCAGATGTTACAGAAGTCTCTCGTTAGCATCTCGGAGGCTACTTCAGACGTTACAGAAGT
>JABXJD010000331.1:182500-192500 GCA_013375575.1 Percina caprodes
AAGGGATGGTCTCGCGCTCAGCGTTGACGGGCAGCATCAGGTCATGTTGTCCGCGCGGCGGGAGTCGGAGACCTGCCCGCGTGTCAGCTTCTCGAGCGGAGCGGGAACTGTGACGGTGAGTTACCCGCTCTGTGTGCCTCTCTGCCCGGCTACTGTCCTTCAGTTACCCGCTCTGTGTGCTTCTCTGCCCGGCTACTGTCCTTCAGTTACCCGCTCTGTGTGCTTCTCTGCCCGGCTACTGTCCTTCAGTTACCCGCTCTGTGTGCCTCTCTTCCCGGCTACTGTCCTTCAGTTACCCGCTCTGTGTGCTTCTCTGCCCGGCTACTGTCCTTCAGTTACCCGCTCTGTGTGCCTCTCTTCCCGGCTACTGTCCTTCAGTTTACCCGCTCTGTGTGCCTCTCTTCCCGGCTACTGTCCTTCAGTTTACCCGCTCTGTGCGCCTCTCTGTCCGGCTACTGTCCTTCAGTTACCCGCTCTGTGTGCCTCTCTTCCCGGCTACTGTCCTTCAGTTTACCCGCTCTGTGCGCCTCTCTGTCCGGCTACTGTCCTTCAGTTACCCGCTCTGTGTGCCTCTGTGTCCGGCTACTGTCCTTCAGTTACCCGCTCTGTGTGCCTCTCTTCCCGGCTACTGTCCTTCAGTTTACCCGCTCTGTGCGCCTCTCTGTCCGGCTACTGTCCTTCAGTTACCCGCTCTGTGTGCCTCTGTGTCCGGCTACTGTCCTTCAGTTACCCGCTCTGTGTGCCTCTCTTCCCGGCTACTGTCCTTCCGTTACCCGCTCTGTGTGCCTCTCTGTCCGGCTACTGTCCTTCAGTTACCCGCTCTGTGTGCCTCTCTGCCCGGCTACTGTCCTTCAGTTACCCGCTCTGTGTGCCTCTCTGCCCGGCTACTGTCCTTCCGTTACCCGCTCTGTGTGCCTCTCTGCCCGGCTACTGTCCTTCAGTTTACCCGCTCTGTGCGCCTCTCTGTCCGGCTACTGTCCTTCAGTTACCCGCTCTGTGCGCCTCTCTGTCCGGCTACTGTCCTTCCGTTACCCGCTCTGTGTGCCTCTCTGCCCGGCTACTGTCCTTCAGTTACCCGCTCTGTGTGCCTCTCTGTCCGGCTACTGTCCTTCAGTTTACCGCTCCGTCTCCTTGGTTCTGTCCTCTGCTGTCCTGTCTGTTTGTCTCTCTGTCCCCCTTTGTGTCAAAATGTGTGATTAATGAAGGTAAACATCCTCCTAGTTTCTTATCATTTTGCCATTTTGTCTCTTTTTTCGACGTTTTTGTTGATTTCATTGACGTTTTTGACTGATTACCTCGCAGTCTTCAGTATCTCTGAGTTTTACTTTGTTTTTTGCGTCCAAAAAAGGAGACAAACATGTAAAAATATAGCAACAAAAATGTATTAAAACGTCTAATTCGTCAAAAAAACAACCAACAACTCGATAAAAGCAACAAAAACGTTGAAAAAATACCCCAAAATGAGGAAATAATCTTAAAGGTGGATTAAATGCGCGGGGCTGCAACACTATGAATTAGTAGTCCTCAGTTTTAAACTGTTTTAAACATTTTGCCATTTTTGTCTCTTTTTTGTTGCTTTTATTGACGTTTTTGACGGCTGTCCTCGCGCATCACTCGGTCCACCTGTCCCCGGATGTTGATGATGTTGGACTCTTAATAACTAACCCTATTTAATTAATAAACTGATAATAATAATAATAAACTTATGGGCAATAACATCAGTCAATAGCAAGAAGATTTTATCTTGTCATAAACTAATATAGAAAATAATGGATTATTTGGAGCTATAATTGATGGATTTCTACAGATTCTCCTCCATATATATATATATATATATATATATATATATATATATATATATATATATTCAATGTTTTTTTTTAGCCTTTTATTGATGTTGGATTTTTGTATTTATCATTTTGGCTCATTTTATGACTTTTATTTTGAAAAAACCAACATAAAAACATTTATTTTTTATTATTATTGTATCTCCCTGTTTTATCTGTCTCTGATCAAAGCTGCAGCGTTGTACAGACTAGTTCTCACCAATTAGATTAATCTATTAATCTATTTTAATAATTGATTAATTGGTTTACAGGTTGTTGCCGATTTAAATTCTAATAGACGAGTTTCTTTATAAAGTTTTGCGATAAAGTTTTCGGACACTTTGTGTTGGACGCTGTGAAGGAAATGAAGATTAATATCTGTTAAATGAGATAAAAAAACGTGGATTTAAATTTTAATTTTTTTATGTTTGATAACCGAGAAAATGAAACATGGACATTTTATTTATTTTATTCTTTACAGTTTTTTGATGACAGAAAATGAAACATGGACATTTTATCTATTTATTTCTTTCTTTATTTGTTTTTTGTTGTCTTGTTTTTTTCAGTTTTTTGATGATTGAGAAATTAAAAAAATACATAAAATTATTTTTTCTTCAGTTTTTTGATAAGTGACAAAATAAAACATGGACATTTTATCTATTTATGTATTTATTTGAGTTTTTTTTAATTTTTCAAACCAAAAGAGAGAGAATGACTTTTTAAAGAAAATTAAAAAAAAGAATAAAAATAAATTAGGACTTTTTTATGTCCTATTATTATTTCATTTTAATTTTTTTTAACTAAGAAACTAAACAGCAGATTAAAATATTAATTAAAAATATTAAAACACCAGTTTAAATCTATTTAATATTGTTGCTGTGAGCATGTTTTTGTTTGTTTTTCAAAATAAAAGTCTTTCATTTAACCCAAATGAAAAAAACAGAAGATTGACGTCAATAAAAGGCTGAAAAGAATTAACAAATATACACAGTTATTATTATAGGGAGGGAGGGAGAGAGAGAGAGGGAGGGAGGGAGGGAGAGAGAGAGAGAGAGGGAGGGAGGGAGGGAGAGAGCGAGGGAGGGAGGGAGGGAGGGAGAGGGAGGGAGAGAGAGAGGGAAAGAGAGAGAGGGAGAGAGAGAGAGGGAGGGAGGGAGGGAGGGAGAGAAAGAGGGAGGGAGGGAGAGAAAGAAGAGACACTAGTAGAGAGAGAGAGAGGGAGGGAAAGAGAGGGAAAGAGAGGGAGAGAGAGAAAGACACTAGTAGAGAGAGAGGGAGGCGGAGAAAGAGAGGGAGAGAGAGAAAGAAAGGGAGAGTGAATGAGAGAGGGAGAGAGAGAAAGAGGGAGAGTGAGGAAGAGAGAGTGGGTGAGAGACACTAGTAGAGAGAGAGGGAGGAAGGGAAAGAGAGGAAGAGCGTGAGAGAGAAAGGGAGGGAGGAAAAGAGAGAGAGATAGGGAAAGGGAGAGAAAGAGGGAGGGAAAGAGAGAGAGGAAGAAAGACACTAGTAGAGAGAGAGAGAGGGAGGGAAAGAGAGGGAAAGAGAGGGAGAGAGAGAAAGACACTAGTAGAGAGAGAGGGAGGCGGAGAAAGAGAGGGAGAGAGAGGGAGAGGGAGAGTGAGGAAGAGAGTGGGAGAGAAAGGGAGAGAGGGAGGGAGGGAAAGAGAGAGAGATAGGGAAAGGGAGAGAAAGAGAGAGAGGAAGAAAGACACTAGTAGAGAGAGAGAGAGGGAGGGAGGGAAAGAGAGGAAGAGAGAGAGGGAGTGGGAGAGTGTAACAGAGAGAGAGATAGGGAAAGGGAGAAAAAGAGGGAGGGAGAGAAAGACACTAGTAGAGAGAGAGGGAGGGGGAGAAAGAAAGGGAGAGTGAATGAGAGAGAGGAAGAGAGAGAGGGAGAAAGAGGGAGAGTGAGGAAGAGAGAGTGGGAGAGAAAGGGAGAGAGGGAGGGACGAAAAGAGAGAGAGATAGGGAAAGGGAGAGAAAGACACTAGTAGAGAGAGAGAGAGAGAGAGAGAGAGAGAGGGAGAGAAAGAGGGAGTGGGAGAGTGTAACAGAGAGAGAGAGAGGGAAAGGAAGAAAAAGAGGGAGGGAAAGACACTAGTAGAGAGGGAGGGAGGGAGGGAGGGAAAGAGAGGGGGAGAGAGTATTTAAAGAGAGGTGCTGTGAGGTGTCCAGTGTCTCTTTAAAAATAACTTCAACATGTCCGCAAAACTCTGAGAGGACAGACCCCCGTTATAAATACCCCGCGGGGGGGCAGGGGGCGGGGCTTAGCCCTCTTTAAAGTGTCAGTGTGGCTGCTGCTGCAGTCAGTCAGCGCCGGAGAGGACAGGCTATGCTTCAGCCGGCCGCTGGTTAGAGTCCCATGGACGTGACGGTGTCTCGGCGTGTCCCGCAGGCGCCGCCTGGACGCCCCGAGGGCGGCATGGGAGGGGGGGCGGGTCCTCACAAGCTGGCCTCCACCAATCAGCTGAGACTTCTGCTCTACATCCTGGTTCCCACCGTGAGCCTGCTGGGCGGCCTGCTGCTGCTAGTCTTCACACTCACAGGTACACACACACACACACACACAGTCATACACACACACACACACACACACAGACACACACACACACTGTCATACACACACACACTGTCATACACACACACACACTGTCATACACACACACACACGGTTATATACACACACACACTGTCATACACACACACACACGGTTATATACACACACACACACACACACACACACACACACACACACACACACACACACACACACACACAGAGTCATACACACACACACACACACACACACACACACACACTGTCATACACACACACACGGTTATATACACACACACACACACACACGGTCATACACACACACACGGTTATATACACACACACACACACACACACACAGAGTCATACACACACACACACACACACACACACACACAGAGTCATACACACACACACACACACACACACACACACGGTCATATACACACACACAGTCATACACACACACACACACAGTCACACACACACACACACAGTCATACACACACTGTCATACACACACACACACACAGTCACACACACACACACACAGTCATACACACAGACTGTCATACACACACACACACAGTCATACACACACACACACACACTGTCATACACACAGACTGTCATACACACACACACACAGTCATACACACACACACACTGTCATACACACAGACTGTCATACACACACACACAGAGTCATACACACACACACACACACACACACACACACGGTCATATACACACACACAGTCATACACACACACACACACAGTCACACACACACACACACAGTCATACACACACTGTCATACACACACACACACACAGTCACACACACACACACACAGTCATACACACAGACTGTCATACACACACACACACAGTCATACACACACACACACACACAGTCATACACACACACAGTCATACACACACACTGTCATACACACACACACACTGTCATACACACACACACACAGTCATACTCACACATACAGTCATACTCACACACACACATACAGTCATACTCACACACACACATACAGTCATACTCACACACACACATACAGTCATACTCACACACACACATACAGTCATACTCACACACACACATACAGTCATACTCACACACACACAGTTATACACACACAGTCACACACACACACATGTACACACACAGTCATACACACACACAGTCATACACACACACAGTCATACACACACTCACAGGTACACACACAGTCATACACACACTCACAGGTACACACACAGTCATACACACACTCACAGGTACACACACAGTCATTCACACACATACACACAGTCATACACACACTCACAGGTACACACACAGTCATTCACACACATACACACAGTCATACACACACTCACAGGTACACACACAGTCATACACACACTCACAGGTACACACACAGTCATACACACACTCACAGGTACACACACAGTCATACACACACTCACAGGTACACACACAGTCATTCACACACATACACACAGTCATACACACACTCACAGGTACACACACAGTCATACACACACTCACACTCACAGGTACACACACAGTCATACACACACTCACACTCACAGGTACACACACAGTCACACACACACACTCACAGGTATACACACAGTCATACACACTACCACCACAGTTTCAACTGGTTTCAGTTTCCTGTCTGAAGGAAGGATTTATAGAGAAGGAACGATAAGAGTGAGTGAAAGGAGAGAGAGATTGAAAGAAAGCGTGAAGGAAAGGAAGGAAGGAAGGAAGAGGAGAAGAAAGATGATGGAGAGAGGGAAGAATAAAAGTAATAAGAATAAAGAAGGATGGATGAAAGGAAGATAGAAAGATGAAAGATGAAAGTGTATGTTGAACAGACGGATGAGGAGAGTGTGGAGGAGGAGAGATGACACATTTCTCTGAAAATCACACAAGACATGATTACATCACGTGTGTGTGTGTGTGTGTGTGTGTGTGTGTGTGTGTGTGTGTGTGTGTGTGTGTGTGTGTGTGTGAGAGACACTGTGTGTGTATGTGTGTGTGTGTCTGTCTGTCTGTCTGTGCCACTGTGTGTGTGTGTGTGTGTGTCTGTCTGTCTGTGCCACTGTGTGTGCGTGTGTGTGTGTGTGTCACCATGACAACAGTGTGTCCCTGAGCCAATCAGAAACGGTGTCAAACATTCAGAAAGAATTTCAAATATTTACACAAAGGTAGTAAAAGTCAACTCTTCTTTTATCACTTTTCTCTTTGTTGACACACACACACACACACACACACACACACACACACACACAGTGGCACACACACACAGTGGCACACACACATACACACACAGACGGACACACACACACACACAGAGACACACATACACACATAGACGGACACACACACACACACAATGACACACACACAACGAGACGGAGACACACACACAGAGACACACAAACACACACAAACACACACACACACACTCAGACGGACACACACACACACACACACACACACAGTGTCTCACACACACACAGTGTCACACACTCAGACCGACACACACGGACACAGAGACGGCCACACACACACACACACACACACACACACTGTCTCACACACCACACACACACAAGAGACAGACACACACTCACATGGTTTTTTAAATCATGACGTGTCCCCAACATAACGCCTTATATGTAAGCTGGGTCACCATGGTAACTGGACTACTCTTTCTGTGTGTGTGTGTGTGTGTGTGTGTGTGTGTCAAGAGTCTAAAATATTAATTATCAACGTGACATCATCAGCGTGACATCATCATGTTGCTCCTACAGTGTTTTGGTGTTTCTCTTCAGGTATAATCGGCCGCGGCTTCCTGGACTCCAGCCTGCTGTCGGCGACGGGTTTTGGGGTCCCCGGCTACCGTGGCAACAGCACAAACCCCTCCCCCCTCTGGGAGGCCGACAACGCCACCGAGTCGCCTCGGCACAACCGCAGCGGCGACGACATCACCGACGGCGCTACGGCTGCGACCGGCAGCGCTCCTACAGGCTCCTCCTCCGCCTCTCAGGCCCCGCCCACACAGCCTCCTGATTGGCTGACCTCTGTGACATCTCTGAGCACCGCCTGGCCAATCGGCAGCACCGCAGCGCCGGACTCAGGTATCAACGACTATAGGGACTTTTAGGGTCTTTTGTCTTCACCCTGTGGGTTTGGGTCTCTGTGAGAACGCTACCGCGTTTTATCATCTCTAACAGGGACGTTGTAGAGCGTCCTCTGGTGGACATCCGCAGAGTCATGTGACCTGTGCCGTTGGCCCTGCCTCTTATGCAGAGAGACCCCCAGACCAGGTCTCAGTCTCTGATCTATGGAGCTGGGTTTGGTCTGGTTACCGCTGTCACGTCCTTATAGAACTACAAATCCCATAATCCTCTGTTGTCTCCGTCTCTTATTGTTGTCCTTTTCTGCCAAGACACTAAAACGTTATTAGTCTCCGTTAGAGTCTGAGAGTCTGAGCTGAATCCAGATCTCTACGTCCTCTGTTCTCCTCTGCTGACCAGTGTGTGTGTGTGTGTGTGTGAGAGAGACACTGTGTGTGCGCGTCTGCGAGAGTGTGTGTGTGTGTCTGTGTGTGTGTGTGTGTGTGTGTGTGTGCGCGTGTGTGTCTGTCTGTGTGTAAGAGACACTGTTGTGTGTGTGTGTGCGCGTCTGCGAGAGAGTGTGTGTGTGTGTGTGTGTTTGAGACAGTGTGTGTGTGTGTGTGTGTGTTTCTGTGTTTGAGACACTGTTGTGTGTGTGTGTGTGTGAGAGAGAGAGAGACACTGTGTGTGCGCGTCTGCGAGAGAGTATGTGTGTGTGAGACACTGTGTGTGTGTGTGTGTTTGTGTGTGGTGTGTGTTTGAGACACTGTGTGTGTGTGTGTGTCTGTGTATGCGTGTGTGCGTGAGACACTGTGTGTGTGTGTGTGTGTGTGTGTGTGTGTGTGTGTGTGTGAGATGATAAGTCGTCCATTCAGTATCTATTTTAGGATTCCCCTCGTCTCCGTCTGTCCCTCGCCGTCCTTCAGTCTCTCTCTGGAACGGCTAGTCGAGGTGAATGCTAATGAGCGCCGGGCTGTCCTGTCCTCTGATTGGCCGGTGGGGCGATACGCTCCTCTCCCGATTGGATCCTTTCACGACACACAGATCTGGGTTGTTGAAATGTGAAATAACAACACTGTCAGGGGTGGACAAAATAACAGAAACATGTCGGGTCAACAGGCTTCTGTCAGCTGATCGTCTGTCAGCTGATCGTCTGTCAGCTGATCGTCTGTCAGCTGATCGTCTGTCGGCTGATCGTCTGTCGGCTGATCGTCTGTCAGCTGATCGTCTGTCAGCTGATCGTCAGCTGATCGTCTGTCGGCTGATCGTCTGTCAGCTGATCGTCTGTCGGCTGATCGTCTGTCAGCTGATCGTCTGTCAGCTGATCGTCTGTCAGCTGATCGTCAGCTGATCGTCTGTCGGCTGATCGTCAGTCGGCTGATCGTCTGTCGGCTGATCGTCAGTCGGCTGATCGTCTGTCAGCTGATCGTCTGTCAGCTGATCGTCTGTCAGCTGATCGTCTGTCGGCTGATCGTCTGTCAGCTGATCGTCTGTTGGCTGATCGTCAGTCGGCTGATCGTCTGTCAGCTGATCGTCTGTCGGCTGATCG
Organism: Percina caprodes; assembly: GCA_013375575.1. Taxonomy (NCBI): domain Eukaryota; kingdom Metazoa; phylum Chordata; class Actinopteri; order Perciformes; family Percidae; genus Percina; species Percina caprodes. The sequence continues at coordinate 191,589 of JABXJD010000331.1, forward strand.
TCTGTCGGCTGATCGTCTGTCGGCTGATCGTCTGTCAGCTGATCGTCTGTCAGCTGATCGTCAGCTGATCGTCTGTCGGCTGATCGTCTGTCAGCTGATCGTCTGTCGGCTGATCGTCTGTCAGCTGATCGTCTGTCAGCTGATCGTCTGTCAGCTGATCGTCAGCTGATCGTCTGTCGGCTGATCGTCTGTCAGCTGATCGTCTGTCAGCTGACAGACGATCAGCTGATCGTCTGTCAGCTGATCGTGTTTTTGTCTGCAGGAAGCTGTCAGCTGATCGTCAGCTGATCGTCTGTCGGCTGATCGTCTGTCAGCTGATCGTCTGTCAGCTGATCGTCTGTCAGCTGATCGTCAGCTGATCGTGTGTTTGTCTGCAGGAAGCTGTCAGCTGATCGTGGAGCCTCAGTGTCACATGCTGCCCTACAACCACACGTGGCTGTCCTCCTCCGTCGCCGTGGTGAAGAGCTCAGAGGTTGACATGTTGCTAAGGTAACCACATCCAAAAACACAACGCCTCTTTCTGGATACATAACCTGGAAAATGATGATGAAATGCATGTTGGGATATGTTGTCCTAATGACTGGTTGGTGGTGAAATGCATGCTGGGATATGTTGTCCTGGTGATGGTGAGATGCATGCTGGGATGTGTTGTCCTGGTGATGGTGAGATGCATGCTGGGATGTGTTGTCCTGGTGATGGTGAGATGCATGCTGGGATGTGTTGTCCTGGTGATGGTGAGATGCATGCTGGGATGTGTTGTCCTGGTGATGGTGAGATGCATGCTGGGATGTGTTGTCCTGGTGATGGTGAGATGCATGCTGGGATGTGTTGTCCTGGTGATGGTGAGATGCATGCTGGGATGTGTTGTCCTGGTGATGGTGAGATGCATGCTGGGATGTGTTGTCCTGGTGA
>JABXJD010000331.1:212500-215000 GCA_013375575.1 Percina caprodes
CTCCATGTAAATAATCACTACTTTTAGCGTGTATAGAGCAGCATATCTCCACCAGACTCCATGTACAGTTGTGGTCAAAAGTGTACATACACTTGTAGAAAATCACAATGTTATGGCTGTCTTGAGTCTTCAATAAGTTCTACAACTCTTATTTTTCTGTGATAGAGTGATCGGAACACATACATGTTTGTCACAAAAAACAGTCATAAAGTTTGGTTCTTTCATAAATTTATTATGGGTCTGCTGAAAATGTCACCAAATCTGCTGGGTCAAAAATATACATACAGCAACATTAGTATTTGGTTACATGTCCCTTGGCCATTTTCACGGCAACTAGGCGCTTTTGGTAGCCATCCACAAGGTCCTGGCAAGCTTCAGGTCGAATGTTTGACCACTCTTCTTGACAGAATTGGTGCAGTTCAGCTAAATTTGATGGTTTTCTTGCATGAACCTGTTTCTTTAGCACTGTCCACATGTTCTCAATGGGGTTTAAGTCAGGACTTTGGGAAGGCCATTCTAAAACCTTAATTCTAGCCTGGTTTAGCCATTCCTTTACCACTTTTGATGTGTGTTTTGGGTCATTGTCTTGTTGGAACACCCAACTGCGCCAAGACCCAACCTTCGGGCTGATGGTTTTAGGTTTTCCTGCGAATTTGGAGGTAATCCTCCTTCTTCATTATCCCATTTACTTTCTGCAAAGAACCAGTTCCACTGGCAGCAAAACATCCCCAGAGCATAATACTACCACCACCATGCTTGACAGTAGGCATGGTGTTCCTGGAATTAAAGGCCTCACCTTTTCTCCTCCAAACATATTGCTGGGTGCTGTGGCCAAACAGCTCAATTTTTGTTTCGTCTGACCAGAGTTTCCTCCAGAAGGTTTTATCTTTGTCCATGTGATCAGCAGCAAACTTCAGCCGAGTCTTAAGGTGCCTTTTCTGGAGCAAGGGCTTCTTTCTTGCACGGCAGCCTCTCAGTCCATGGCGATGTAAAACACGCTTGACTGTGGAGACTGACACCTGTGTTCCATCAGCTTCCAAATCCTTGCAGACCTGCTTCTTGGTGATTCTTGGTTGACTCTTGACCATCCTGACCAATCTCCTCTCGGCAGCATGTGATAGCTTGCGTTTTCTTCCTGATCGTGGCAGTGACACAACTGTTCCATGCACTTTATACTTGCGTATAAGTGTCTGCACAGTTGCTCTTGGGACCTGTAGCTGCTTTGAAATGGCTCCAAGTGACTTCCTGACTTGTTCAAGTCAATAATTCGCTTTTCAGATCCACACTGAGTTCCTTTGACTTTCCCATTGTAGCTTTTGTAGCTGAGTCTAATCACTGGGTCAAATGAGCCCTATTTAAATGGGCTCATGAGAAGTCAACAGCTGTAGTCAATCAGAATCACTTAGAAGAAGTGAAGAGGCCATGACATGAAGCTAATTTGATTGACACAACTCGCTACATCACCAAAATTGACATATTTTGTTGCTGTATGTATATTTTTGACCCAGCAGATTTGGTGACATTTTCAGCAGACCCATAATAAATTTATGAAAGAACCAAACTTTATGACTGTTTTTTGTGACAAACATGTATGTGTTCCGATCACTCTATCACAGAAAAATAAGAGTTGTAGAACTTATTGAAGACTCAAGACAGCCATAACATTGTGATTTTCTACAAGTGTATGTACACTTTTGACCACAACTGTAAATAATCACTACTTTTAGTGTGTATAGAGCAGCATATCTCCACCAGACTCCATGTAAATAATCACTACTTTTAGTGTGTATAGAGCAGCATATCTCCACCAGACTCCATGTTAATAATCACTACTTTTAGTGTGTATAGAGCAGCATATCTCCACATGTAAATGGGTAAATTAAGAGTTTATTCCAACCAGACCAGAGAGGTGATTGGTGGAACAGGAAAGATGAACCAAGACGGCTTTTGGTAGTTTTATTTAGTTTCTGTCCACTTTGAATGAAGTGTGTTTTACGATGATAAAAGTAGTGATTATTTACATGGAGTCTGGTGGGTTTGGTGACGGTGATTTTGAGGCTTTTTCATGTTAAATTTCAAGGATCTTACACAAAGGTTTCATTCTTAGATTGTTAGATCATTGTCGCATTAATACAAAGTGAACTGATCTTATTGTGTGTGTGTGTGTATGTGTGTGTGATGGAGTGTGTGTGTGTGTTGGATGTAAACACACACTTCATTTCCATGGCACCGTCTGCTTCGACTGTTCTTTTATTCTTTTAATTATCATTTATAAAATCACAACGTTCAGACGTTCAGCGCTGAATCTGTACAAGCTGCTAAAATCTAAAAGAGCACTCAACTTCCCACAATGCTTCACTCTATAGTGCCTGTACTTAAACCTAGCAGTGTTACCTGTAACCATGTTGTACTGTAAGTGTGTGTGTGTGTGTGAGACAGAGAGACAGTGAAAGTGAGAGAGAGAAAGAGAGAGAAAAAGAGAGAGATGATTACTTTGCTT
>JABXJD010000331.1:225000-232500 GCA_013375575.1 Percina caprodes
ATGAAGACGGGGTCCCGGCTGAGAAGCTCTAACTGTGAGTGTGTTGTAGGAATGCTGCTGGCCGGGCTGCTGCTGCGTAACGTCCCCTACGTAACGGACGCCGTCTACATCGACACCCATTGGTCGGCAGCTCTGAGGAACATCGCGCTGTCAATCATCCTGACCAGAGCCGGGCTGGGCCTGGACCCCACGGTACACACACACACACACACACACACACACACACACACACACACACACACACACACACAGACACACACACACACACACACACACACACACACACACACACACACACACACACACACACACACACACACACAGACACACACAGATACACAGACACACACAGAGACAGAGACACACACAAACACACACACGTAGACAGAGACACACACACACACACAGACACACAGAGACACACACACACACACACACACACACACACACAGACACACACAGATACACAGACACACACACACACAGAGACAGAGACACACACAAACACACACACGTAGACAGAGACACACACACAGACACACAGAGACACACAGACACACACACACACAGAGAAAGAGACACACACAAACACACACACGTAGACAGAGACACACACACACACACACACACACACACACAGACACACACAGACAGACACACAGACACACACACACACACACAGACAGAGACACACACACACACACACACGTAGACAGAGACACACAAACACACACACACACACACACACACACGTACACACACACAAACACACACACACACACACACGTACACACACACAAACACACACACACACACACACACACACACATACAGGAACTGTAAAAGAAACTGCACATTTGTAACGACCGTGTGTGTATACGTGTGTGTGTGTGTGTGTGTGTGTGTGTGTGTGTGTGTGTGTGTGTGTGTGTGTTGCTGCAGGCGTTGCGTCGTCTGAAGGCGGTGTGTGTGCGTCTTGCTGTTGGTCCCTGTATGGTGGAGGCTTCTGTCGTTGCTGTGGTTTCTCACTTCCTGTTGGGTCTGCCCTGGATATGGGGCTTCATCCTGGGGTAACACACACACACACACACACACACACACACACACACACACACACACACACACACACATAACAAAACTACAGCTCTCCACATAAGTGTATTCAAACCGGATGTTTTTGTGCGTATTTCTGTGTGTCTGTCTGTGTGTGTGTCTGTGTGTGTCTCTGTGTGTGTCTTTATGTCTGTCTGTGTGCGTGTGTGTGTGTGTGTGTGTGTGTGTGTCTGTGTGCGTGTTGTGTAGTTTTGTCCTGGCTGCAGTGTCTCCAGCCGTTGTCGTCCCCTCCATGTTGCTTCTGCAGAGAGAAGGATTCGGAGTGGAGAAGGTAAACACACACACACACACACACACACACACGCACCACACACACACACACACACACACACACACACACACACACGTTCTACCTTGTAATGATGTTCTGTGTTGTTGTTCAGGGGATCCCCACCCTGCTGATGGCTGCTGGGAGTTTTGATGATATTTTGGCCATAACGGGGTTCTCCACCTGCCTGGGAATCGCCTTCTCTACAGGTCTCTCCGCACACACACACACACACACACACACACACACACACACACACACACACACACACACACACACACACACACAGACAGATGTTCATGTGATGACGGTGACTCAGCATATTGGCAGTTTTTGCTTCGTAACAGCGGACCGTTGATTGATGTTTAACGGCAAAACTTAACGAAAGTTACGAATGTAACTACGGTTCTATGAAACAGAGCCAGTGCTTAACACTGAATACACAGTATATGTTTTAGAGCCCGACCGATATTAAGGTTGATACCGATACAAATATTAAAAATCTGATATGCCGAAATATCGGCCGATATACACTATATTTAAAAAAATTAATCCAGAAACGCGTAACAAAATTAACAGATATCCCTAACATTAGTTATTTATAGTTATTTATGAGAGAATTTGTTTTGTCAAAACAGAACAAATACATTAAAATTCTGATAAATAAAATGTATAAAAATACAAATTTAAGATATGAAACTTAAAGTCCTTTGAACAAAAACACATTAAGAGTCCAAGACAAGACCGAGTCCAGATACCAGCGAGTCCGAGACAAGTCCAAATATCAGGGAGTCTAAGACAAGTCCGAGTCCAAATACCAGCGAGTCAAAAACAGTCAGATTCAAATACCAGCAATTCCGAGACAAGTCCGAGACCAAATACCAGCGAGTCAGAGACAAGACCGAGTCTAAATACCAGTGAGTCCGAGACAAGTTAGAGTCCAAATACCAGCGAGTCAAAAACAGTCAGATTCAAATACCAGCAAGTCCAAGACAAGTCAGAGTCCAAATACCAGCAATTCTGAGACAAGTCCGAGACCAAATACCAGCGAGTCCGAGACAAGACCGAGTCTAAATACCAGTGAGTCTGAGACAAGTCAGAGTCCAAATACCAGTGATTCCAAGACAAGTCCGAGACCAAATACCAGCGAGTCCAAGACAAGTCAGAGTCCGAGACAAGTCAGAGTCCAAATACCAGCGATTCCGAGACAAGTCCGAGACCAAATACCAGCGATTCCGAGACAAAATACCAGCGAGTCCGAGACAAGACCGAGTCTAAATACCAGTGAGTCCGAGAGAAGTCCAAGACCAAATACCAGCGAGTACGAGACATGTCCGAGACCATAGAAAAAACAGTCTTGAGTCCGGATTCAAATCCAAGTCCGGACTCGAGTACTACAGCCCTGCTCTGTTCTAAGGTGCATATGACATTAAACTTTAACTTGAACATATTGTGCCGTTTGTCCTCCAGGTTCGACGTGGATGAACATCCTGAAGGGTCTGCTGGAGGTGGTGGGGGGGGTGATAGCCGGACTGATCCTGGGTCTGTTCCTGTGTTGCATCCCCGGCAAAGACCAGGTGAGGACGGTGCTTGCTCTACCAACTGAGCTACCCGGGCGCCATGTTTCATGCCATCTTAAATGTACATGTAATGAAACTGTTGAACCGTTGTGTGCAGGAGGACCTGGTGTTGAAGAGGACTCTCATGCTGTTGGGTCTGTCCATATTCTCGGTGTTCTTCAGTCACGTTATTGGTTTTGCCGGAGCCGGCGGTCTCTCGGTGCTGGTGCTCTCCTTTCTGGCTGCTCTGGGCTGGAAGACGGACAAGGTAACGCGCTTCAGAATCACTTTAACCCTCGTGTTGTCTTCCCGACAACCATGAACATGTTGTCCTTCAGGGACAAAATTGAAAATGAACTTTTTTTGAAAAACTGAAATGATTAATTATTTTGACGAGGGACAGAGGACAGGACAGTCATGGGAGTCACAGGACAGTGTCCTACTAGGACAGGACATTGACTGAGAGACCAGATCGCTGGACTTTGTTAAAATGACTCCAGTGACTCTTTGCGGTTATGTTATGTTAATGTTAACTAGCATGTTAGTTAGCAGTAATTAGCCTGTGTCTATGTTAACGTTAACTAGCATGTTAGTTAGTAGTAATTAGCCTGTGTCTATGTTAATGTTAACTAGCATGTTAGTTAGCAGTAATTAGCCTGTGTCTATGTTAACGTTAACTAGCATGTTAGTTAGTAGTAATTAGCCTGTGTCTATGTTAATGTTAACTAGCATGTTAGTTAGCAGTAATTAGCCTGTGTCTATGTTAATGTTAACTAGCATGTTAGTTAGCAGTAATTAGCCATCACCAGAAAAGAGCTTCTAATAGACTTCACTGGTCTCCGTCCAGAACAACGGGACCTGTTGGTCCATTTCTTTAACTGTCTATGGTATTTCCAGGCTCCGGTGGCGGCCATGGTGGGCCGGTCCTGGGACGTCTTCCAGCCGCTCCTCTTCGGTCTGATCGGAGCAGAGATCTCCATAAAAACCCTCAGCCCCAGCACCGTGGGTAAGAACCACGCTCACACCAAACCAACGTGGTCCCGGTAGCTAGAAACCAAGTGGACGAGTTAGACAACAGAGCTGCCCAACTTCCTTGGACTAGTTGTTGGAAAAATGTAATTGTTAAAACTGAATATGTCTTTCTAGCCATTTTGGTCTTAAGCACCCAACGTCACATTACTCACATTTATCTTCAAAGAACTTGGGTAGACTTCCTCCCTCCAGATTCTTAAAGTCTCAGTCCCTTCACATTTCAGGTAGAGTTTTAATGAGTTTTAAGTGCAGCTGTTTGGGACCCACACAACCCTAACCTACACAACCCTAACCTACACAACCCTAACCTACACAACCCTAACCCACACAACCCTAACCTACACAACCCTAACCTACACAACCCTAACCTACACAACCCTAACCCACACAACCCTAACCCACACAACCCTAACCTACACAACCCTAACCTACACAACCCTAACCCACACAACCCTAACCTACACGACCCTAACCTACACAACCCTAACCCACACAACCCTAACCTACACAACCCTAACCCTAACCTACACAACCCTAACCTACACAACCCTAACCTACACAACCCTAACCTACACAACCCTAACCCACACAACCCTAACCTACACAACCCTAACCCTAACCTACACAACCCTAACCCTAACCTACACAACCCTAACCTACACAACCCTAACCCTAACCTACACAACCCTAACCCTAACCTACACAACCCTAACCCTAACCTACACAACCCTAACCTACACAACCCTAACCTACACAACCCTAACCTACACAACCCTAACCCACACAACCCTAACCTACACAACCCTAACCCTAACCTACACAACCCTAACCTACACAACCCTAACCTACACAACCCTAACCTACACAACCCTAACCCACACAACCCTAACCTACACAACCCTAACCCTAACCTACACAACCCTAAACCCTACGTTATGTTCTTGGGTTTTGCCTCCGATTCCTTGAACCAGTTTTTCAGTGTGTCCGTCTCTCTGGGTCCAGGTCTGGGTCTGGCCTGCATCAGCGTGGGTCTGGTGATCCGCCTTCTCATCACCTTCCTGCTGGTTCACTTCGGGGGATTCAACCTGAAGGAGAAACTCTTCATCTCTGTGGCCTGGCTGCCCAAAGCCACCGTACAGGTGTGTGTGGTGTGTGTGTGTGTGTGTGTGTCTGTCCGTCCGTCCGTGTGTCTGTGTGCATTCAGGGCCTGAGCACGCTGACGCCATGACAACGGTTGCATCCGAAATCTCACCCTCTGCACTACAACATGGAAACTTTTGCGTAAATTAACAGTTATGTGTAGCTCTTCGGACGCTCTAAGCGCTATCTTTCACTTCCTAAGACGTGTGTGTGTGTGTGTCTCTGTGTGTGTGTGTGTGTGTGTGTGTCTCTGTGCGTGCGTGCGTGTGTGTGTGTGTGTTTCAGGCTGCGATCGGCTCCAAGGCGTTGGACCTGGCGAGGGAGGAGGGGGACGAGACTTCAATTAAGTTCGGCTTGGACGTGCTAACGTTAGCCGTGCTAGCCATCCTGACCACAGCTCCCATCGGAGCGCTCGGGATCGGACTGGCAGGACCACGCCTACTGGTCCGGCAGGTCAAAGGTCAGCACACACACACACACGCACACACGCACGCACGCACGCACACGCACGCACGCACGCACGCACACACACACACACACACACACACACACACACACACACACACACACACACACAAACATGCATTAATTATTGTATGAAAGGTCTTAATAGACTGATTTACATATGTTTGTTGACATGTTTGATCTTAATCTCAGCAGATGACGCAGAAGGCGGAGCCACGACTACAAGCACCAATGGGATTGGTCGAGGAAAAGACAGCATGACCAAACTATGAGGCGTCTGATTGGACACAGTACAACCTTCTGTAGGGGCAGACATGTTTGTAAAATGTCTTTGCTGTTATGTTACTTTGATGCTTTGGCGTGCTAATGCTAGTTTATACCAGCTACTGACCCAAATGTACAGCTTCAGCTAGCATAGCTATGCTAGCTATGCTAGCTAACTATCTGCTTATCAACTCCTTGATTGTGACAGATTATAGTAGCTCTTACCACGGCTAATTTTAGAAAAGCCGCCGCAAGAAAACCTGTTGTCACTACCTGATGTGAGTCGAGTGCAGATTTGAGTCGAGCATGCTCAGATTTAAACGGTTTACGACGTAACTGTTATACTGAAATAATAAAGTTTTCTCATTACAAACAATAACAGAAGATGGAAATCATTTCAGAAGCGTTGTAGCTATCTATGGTTGTTTGATGCTAACGTTAGCTCGAAACACCATTCAACTGACAGCCTTTGTTGTGTTTGATGCTAACTTGTAGCTAAGCTAGCAGTCATCTCAACAACGTTGTAGCTATCTATGGTTGTTTGGTTGCTAACGTTAGCTCAAAACGCCATTTCGACGTGAAGGCTCTACTTTGAGCTCCTCACGGATGACTGAGCTTGTCCCCCGATCTCTAAGGGAGACCCAGGCCCCGCCCACCCTCCTGGGGAAACCCATTTTGGCTGCTTGCACCTTTTATATCAACAAATAACCCAAAATTGTTGTCTTGATAATGTTATGCATAGACTTTTTTTCTGTCTTGTCTTGGACTCGAACTTCTTTGGACTCGATCTTGACTTGGTCTCGACTAGTCCTGGTCTTGGACTCGAACCTCTTTGGACTCTATCTTGACTTGGTCTCGACTAGTCCTGGTCTTGGATTCAAACCTCTTTGGACTCGGTGATGACTTGGTCTCAACTAGTCCTGGTCTTGGACTGTCTTGGACTCCACCCTCTTTGGAGTCGGTCTTGACTTGGTCTCGACTAGTCCTGGTCTTGGACTGTCTTGGATTCAAACCTCTTGGACTCGGTCTTGACCAGTCCTGGTCTTGGACTGTCTTGGATTCAAACCTCTTGGACTCGGTCTTGACTTGGTCTCGACTAGTCCTGGTCTTGATCCAGAATTTTAAACTTTTACTTCAACGTTTTTGTCACTTTTTCCGATATTTTTGTCGTTTTTTTGGTCAATTTTTTCATTTTTTTTTAACATTTTTTCTCTTAAATGCTATAAAATGTAATTAAATGCCAATATTTAGTTAAAATAGTGAACAGATCCTTTATTTTTTTAAATTTTTTTTACATTTTACATTTTTGTTACTACTTTGGACATCTTTTCACATTTTAGTCACTTTTATTGAAATTTTTCTCTCTTTTTTTACACTTTTTTTAAAGTTCTTTTACCAATTGCTTTTTCTCTAAATGCTATAAAATTGACAAAAAAAAACACCCAAATCCAATGAAAGTAGAACTGATTATTTACCTCCTGAAGAGCATCGTATGGAACCATCCAATTTGTTTAAAAGAAACCCAAATTTCTGATATAGAAACTTTATAAAATGGGTCAAATTTGACCCGAGGACACCAGAAGGGTTCATCTTTAAAAATCTTTACTTTTTCTTTATATAAAGGTATGTGAAGTATAATAAGAAACCGAAGGCAGACAT
>JABXJD010000331.1:237500-240000 GCA_013375575.1 Percina caprodes
TTAAAAAATAATTGGAAAAAGTGACAAAAACATTTTTTTAAAAATCTGAAAAACCATAAAAAAAAATTGGAAAAAGTGACAAAAAACATTTAAAAAAATTTGGAAAAAGTGACAAAAAAGATTAAAAAATAATTGGAAAAAGTGACAAAAAACATTTTTTTAAAAATCTGAAAAACCATAAAAAAAATTGGAAAAAGTGACAAAAAAACATTTAAAAAAATCTGAAAAGTTGACCCTTGTGTTGTCTTCCCGTTGATCTTGTTGTCCATCCCGGTCAACAGTGAATTAAATTCAATTTCTGATGCTTATTTCAGCGTTTGGCTCTTTTTTTTTAAATGTTTTTGACATTCTTGAAACGCATTCACGTTTTTAAAAAAAATTCATGCTCAATACACCGAATTTATGACATTATACCTAATTTTTGAGTTAAAAAAGCAGAAATTATGAATTATTTGGACTAATAGTATGTTGTTAGTATATATATATATATATATATATATATATATACACTCACCGGCCACTTTATTAGGTACACCTGTCCAACTGCTCGTTAACACTTAATTTCTAAGCAGCCAATCACATGGCGGCAACTCAGTGCATTTAGGTATGTAGACATGGTCAAGAGAATCTCCTGCAGTTCAAACCGAGCATCAGTATGGGGAAGAAAGGTGATTTGAGTGACTTTGAACGTGGCATGATTGTTGTTGCCAGAAGGGCTGGTCTGAGTATTTCAGAAACTGCTAATCTACTGGGATTTTCACGCACAACCATCTCTAGGGTTTACAGAGAATGGTCCGAAAAAGAAAAAACATCCAGTGAGCGGCAGTTCTGTGGGCGGAAATGCCTTGTTGATGCCAGAGGTCAGAGGAGAATGGCCAGACTGGTTCGAGCTGATAGAAGGGCAACAGTGACTCAAATAACCACCCGTTACAACCAAGGTGGGCAGAAGAGCATCTCTGAACGCACAGTACGTCGAACTTTGAGGCAGATGGGCTACAGCAGCAGAAGACCACATCGGGTGCCACTCCTTTCAGCTAAGAACAGGAAACTGAGACTACAATTTGCACAAGCTCATCGAAATTGGACAATAGAAGATTGGAAAAACGTTGCCTGGTCTGATGAGTCTCGATTTCTGCTGCGACAGTCGGATGGTAGGGTCAGAATTTGGCGTCTACAACATGAAAGCATGGATCCATCCTGCCTTGTATCAACGGTTCAGGCTGGTGGTGGTGGTGTCATGGTGTGGGAATATTTTCTTGGCACTCTTTGGGCCCCTTGGTACCAATTGAGCATCGTTGCAACGCCACAGCCTACCTGAGTATTGTTGCTGACCATGTCCATCCCTTTATGACCATAATGTACCCAACTTCTGATGGCTACTTTCAGCAGGATAATGCGCCATGTCATAAAGCTGGAATCATCACAGACTGGTTTCTTGAACATGACAATGAGTTCGCTGTACTCAAATGGCCTCCACAGTCACCAGATCTCAATCCAATAGAGCATCTTTGGGATGTGGTGGAACGGGAGATTCGCATCATGGATGTGCAGCCGACAAATCTGCGGCAACTGTGTGATGCCATCATGTCAATATGGACCAAACTCCCTGAGGAATGCTTCCAGCACCTTGTTGAATCTATGCCACGAAGAATTGAGGCAGTTCTGAAGGCAAAAGGGGGTCCAACCCGTTACTAGCATGGGGTACCTAATAAAGTGGCCGGTGAGTGTATATATACACTAACAATACTTCAGACGCTACAGAAGTCTCTCGTTAGCATCTCGGAGGCTACATTAGCATCGTTAGGACATTATTAGGACACTAACACCCTGTCTGTCCCCAGATGGCTCCGTGCCGGCGTCCCTCTCGGCGTCCCCGGACGTCTCCCAGCTGTTCGAGTACAGCCGTCTGTCTCTGAGCTGCGGGAACAACAGTCGATCTCACGGTTGGCGGATCTTCCGAGCCACCAAGCTGGACGGGCGGGAGGGCATGTTGGTGAACGCCAGCGAGAAATGGGGCCAGGCGTCGCCGTCGGGCTGTGACATCATCACCGCCAAGCAGACGGACAGCGGCGTGTACTGGTGCGAGTCTCCCGCCAGGCAGCGGAGCAACACCCTGCACCTCTCTGTTAATGGTACGACCCATACCAACCACTCCCTCCACATCTCTGTTAATGGTACGACCCATACCAACCACTCCCTCCACATCTCTGCTAATGGTACGACCCATACGGCCACTGCCTCCACATCTCTGTTTATGGTACGACCCATACCAACCACTCCCTCCACATCTCTGTTTATGGTACGACCCATACTAACCACTCCCTCCACATCTCTGTTAATGGTACGACCCATACGGCCACTGCCTCCACATCTCTGCTAATGGTACGACCCGTACCAACCACTCCCTCCACATCTCTGCTAATGGTACAACCCTTACCAAACAATCCCTCCACATCTCTGCTAATGGTACGAGCCATACGGCCACTCCCTCCACATCTCT
>JABXJD010000331.1:245000-275000 GCA_013375575.1 Percina caprodes
TGTTTTTGAAATAGTATTGAGAGTAAAAGTTGACATATTCCAGTCTGTGATTATCATCAACATCCATTCCTTTAATTTTAGTCTCAATAATTCCTAATTTCTGCTTTTCTAACTCAAACATTAGGTATAATTTCCTGTAAATGAGCTTTATTGACTGTTGAAAAAGTTAAAAACATTGATAAAAGTGTTGATTTTCCATTTTGACGGCTGGATTATTGGAGTCGCTTTGAATGACAGCGTCAGATGAATGTAATGTAGAACAGGTGTCAATAAAGTTTAACTTACTGTTGTCCTCATGTTGTCTTCATGTCGTCCTCATGTTGTCCTCCTTTAATAAATGTCTATATCTGAAATCTGAGTTTCTTTTTAACCAAATGACCATAAAATGGATCCTTCCAACGCTCTTTCATTCCTCTGATCTTAACTATTAGGCACAATAATTCATAATGTCTGCGTTTTAACTCTAATATCAGGTATAATTCTATATAAATGAGGGTTAATATTAGGTATAATTCTATATAAATGAGGGTTAATATCAGGTATAATTCTATATAAATGAGGGTTAATATTAGGTATAATTCTATATAAATGAGGGTTAATATTAGGTATAATTCTATATAAATGAGGGTTAATATCAGGTATAATTCTATATAAATGAGGGTTAATATCAGGTATAATTCTATATAAATGAGGGTTAATATTAGGTATAATTCTATATAAATGAGGGTTAATATTAGGTATAATTCTATATAAAAGAGGGTTAATATCAGGTATAATTCTATATAAATGAGGGTTAATATCAGGTATAATTCTATATAAATGAGGGTTAATATCAGGTATAATTCTATATAAATGAGGGTTAATATCAGGTATAATTCTATGTAAATGAGGGTTAATATCAGGTATAATTCTATATAAATGAGGGTTAATATTAGGTATAATTCTATATAAATGAGGGTTAATATTAGGTATAATTCTATATAAATGAGGGTTAATATCAGGTATAATTCTATATAAATGAGGGTTAATATCAGGTATAATTCTATATAAATGAGGGTTAATATTAAGTTTGACCAAGAATTCCTAAAAGTATAAAACTAGTAAGGTGGTGTAGTGGAGACTACAAAAAAAGTCTGAAAATAGGACAAAAATGTCAAATGTTGTCCCTTTTTGTCCCCGCAGGACAACACAAGGGTTAGAGAGTTTCCTTTACGTTGTGTTGATAGTTTTGTACCTTCTGGACGGGGAGAAACTGCAGTATTATAAAGTATAATGAAGTTGTAGTACTGGGGCGCCCCCGAGTGGTAGAATCAGACGCTACACGTTGTGTTTGTGCAGGTTTGGATTTAACATGCAGAGACAGGCAGGACACAGGAAGTACACAACAAAGTACACACACACACACACACACACACACACACACACACACACACACACACCTGCTGTGATGTCACTTCAACAGGTGTATGCTAGTTGTGGCTAACATGCTGATGGATGATCCTCCACTCTCACAGTGATGGATGGTAATGTACAGATGAAGGTTGCTAGGAAACGTGTTTGTGTGTGTGTGTGTGTGTGTGTGTGTGTGTTTGTTGTGTGTGTGTGTGTGTGTGTGTTCTTGCGTGTATGTGTTCTTGTGTGTTTCTGTTCTTGTGTGTGTGTTCTTGTGTGTTTGTTGCGTGTGTGTGTGCGTGTATGTGTGTTCTTGCGTGTGTAGTTGTGTGTGTGTGTTCTTGCGTGTGTTTGTTCTTGCGCATGTGTGTGTGTGTTCTTGTGTATTCTTTTGCGTGTGTGTGTGTTCTTGTGTATTCTTTTGCGTGTGTGTGTGTTCTTGTGTATTCTTTTGCGTGTGTGTGTGTTCTTGCGCGGGTGTGTGTGTGTGTGTATTCTTGTTTAACTATATTTGTGGGGTCCAATAACCAGGAGTCCAGTATACTTGTGGGGTCCCGACAACTTTGTTGGGCCAAAATGCTTCACCCCCCAACTTTAAAGGGCTGTTTGTGGGTTATGACTTGGTTTTAGGTTTAGGGTTAGAATGAGGTTAGGGTACGGGTAAGGGTTAAGGTTAGGGGTTAGTTGTCATGGTTACGGTTAGGGTGGGGGGCTAGGGAATGCATTATGTCAATGACGGGTCCCCACAAAGATAGTGCTACAAACGCGTGTGTGTGTGAGTTGTTGCAGTGAAGTATTAATAATGTTATTAATAACATTTGTAGCCCCTAATTAAAAAGTTAAGATGAAAACATGATTGAAAGAGCGATCCAACAGTTAAAAGACAGAAACCAACGCAGATAAATCTCATGAAAGCTACGGAGAAAAGAAGCTTTATTGTTATAATAATAATAATAAATCTTCAGGGTTCCTAAAGGAAGCATTTCACACAAAATCATAGTTATATAAAGACCGGGGGTCTTTCAGGTCATATCAGAAGTGATGCTCTCTGGTGACAGCGGTGATGACATCATCATAGTCGTCATCCAATCCCTCCTCAGCCTGGGTGGGCGAGGTCGTCACCGTGGCGACAGGTAGACTCTTTCCTACAGTCAGAGCAGGTTAGAAAGAAGAAGAAGATAATGGAGGAGCTGAAGATCTGTTAGAGACACCTGTCCCCCATCAGAACCAGTCCAGGTGAGACAGTTACCTGTGGTCCTGTCTCCATGTAGAGACACCATGATGAAGGTGGAGATGCAGTACGGACAGAACACCACCAGGTGGCACACCAGTCTCACCACAAGGGGGAGGAGGTCTGAGGTTTCAGGGGCCGGTGGTGAACTCGGAGGTGGGCCTGTGGTTGTAGGTCTCCCTGTAGAGAGAATCAGAGTCAGGTGAATATCTGGATGAATGAACTCCTGAAATCAAAGGTGACCTCCTCACCTGAGACGCTTTTATTAGGTTTTTATCCCAATTTTTGTTGTCACAGTTTTCCATTTTTTGTCACTTTTTCTGCATTTGTTTTAATTATTTTTTATTATGTTATTTTCCATTTTTTTCACTTTTTAAACAAGTTTTTGTCCCCTTCTGTGATGTTTTTTTAATTTTTTTTGTCACTTTTTAAATATTTTTTTAATTAATTTTTTAAATGTTTTTTTCCCCAATTTTTGTCACACTTAAATTTTTTTTGTCATTTTTGAAAGAAAATATTTTAAGTTTTTTCTGATTTTTTTCCCCAATGTTTGTTGTCACAGTTTTCCATTTTTTTTGTCACTTTTTGGGCATTTGTTTAAAGTATTTTTTTTATTACTTTATTTCCATTTTTTTGTCATTTTTTTTGACACTTTTTAAATATTATTTTTATTATGTTTTTCCCCAAATGTAGTTGTCACAGTTTTCAATTTTCTTGTCACTGTTTTGGCATTTGTTATAATTCTTTTTAATCACAACGTCCTCACCTGAGACAGAGACCCAGCTGGGGGGGGACTCTCCAACACTGCTGATGCTGCACCTGTAGAGGCCTTCATCAGACCTGGAGACATGGGGGATGGTCATGTTACCTGCAGGCTCAGTCCTGATGAGGGAGCCATCTTTATAGAAAGCAGCTGGGAGGTTGGAGGACGTCTCTGTCCTACAGTGCAGAGTGAGGTCTTGTCCCTCCTTCACAGGGAGGACAGGACTCTGCAGGATCACTGGTCCACCTCAACACAGAGACAAACTACAGCATGTCATCCATTCACACACAGCTTCATCAATCCTGACCCCCCAGTCTGATCTTACCAGGGACAGTGATGCTGATGCTGGTACTGGTTGCTCCCTCTCTGGACTCACACCAGTACACCCCACTGTACCACGGGACCATGTAGCTGATGGTACAGGAGGAACCAGCAGGTCTTCCCCAGCCCCCTCCACACTGAGTCCTGGTTTCTCTGGTGGTGTTCCTCCTCAGAGTCCATCCAGCAGAGCTGTCGTCCTCCTCACAGCTCAGAGAGACAGACTGTCCTTCAAACAGCTGAGAGCTGCTGGGACTCACAGTCAGAGACACTGGAGGGGGGGGGGAGCAGTTAAAAAACTAGTTGATGGGACAATCTGGGCCTTTGTACACAGCTGTATCCAAAGTGTGGGGGACTCTGATCTCTGAGACAATCATTTAAACTATCTCCACCTTATTGATGCTTTCCATCTTTATATTTCTCATTTCATACGTCTGCCTTCAACAAGCATCTCCCCACTAAAGCTCCTCAGTCTCAAAGGGATGTGGTCACCCTATCTGGTCTTCTGGGGGTTCCTGTATGAGAATGAGTGGGTAGGAGCCTGCGGTGTAGATGTAGGTCAGATGGATCGTGGTCTATGTGCAGGTTTGATGAGTACCAGACTTATTGTTGTCCAGTCCACCAACACACACTGACGACTTCGGACTTCTTAATGAGAAACTCATCAATAATCATAAATCTCAGTCTGACCCCTCTCCTCGTGTCTAGAAGTCTCCACAAAGGCCCCGATCACACACAGCTGTTTTTACTGCCTGTATCGTTAAAGACCCCCCCCACCCCCCAATCAGACCACTTGCATCTTGTTATTGTTGCTAGGCAACTAATGAGTCACCTGTCCTCAGCCAAACAGGAAAGTTAAATGACATCAACAGCTTTTCTGCTTTTTTTCAACTCAAGCCGTCCTGCAAACCCTGATCGGGGTCTAACTGCTCCATCTAGACACCGACCCTGTACTGACCTGGGCCTGTTGGGCTGCTCAGTGAAGACATTTTATCCCCCTCCCTCCCCGTCCCTGTGTGAGTATGTGTAGCCTGTGTACTCTAATATGAAGTGTTGTCAGAGTGGACTGACCTGGGCTTGTTGGGCTGCTCAGCAGTGAGATCACAACTGAAGACAATCAACAGCAGCTCAGTTTCAGTTTGGGATGCAAGACATTTAAAGTTAAAACAACAATGGAAACAACACAAACTGTCTCTACAATCATGAACACAACCTCTCAAAATGGCTGCCATCATAAACCTGTTATATTTACACACAGAAGCCTTTTTAGCCAAAGAAAAGCATTTAATGTTGTGTTAGTTGAAGCTGTTGGTCGTGGACTCACCGAGCAGCCCCAGTAGAGACGAGTCCTCCATCATAACAGCCGGGAAATGATGTCTACTCTTTGTTCTCTTCATAGTCTCATCAAGTAAGCCCCCCCCCCCCTTCCTCTGTGGTTGGCAGCGTTGTGGTTTCCTCTGCACACACTATGTGTAGTTGCTATGAAGCAGATACATTTACTTCTAAAATAGGGAACCATCACATGAAGAGAAGGAAGACTACATGACTTACAGTCCCGTCAGTATAGGGGGGTCAGGTATGTAGGAGCCAGGTGAAGTCTACATATAGGGGGATCAGGTATGTAGGAGCCAGGTGAAGTCTACATATAGGGGGATCAGGTATGTATGAGCCAGGTGAAGTCTACATATAGGGGGATCAGGTATGTAGGAGCCAAGTGAAGTCTACATATAGGGGGGTCAGGTATGTAGGAGCCAGGTGAAGTCTACATATAGGGGATCAGGTATGTAGGAGCCAGGTGAAGTCTACATATAGGGGATCAGGTATGTAGGAGCCAGGTGAAGTCTACATATAGGGGATCAGGTATGTAGGAGCCAGGTGAAGTCTACATATAGGGGATCAGGTATGTAGGAGCCAGGTGAAGTCTACATATAGGGGATCAGGTATGTAGGAGCCAGGTGAAGTCTACATATAGGGGATCAGGTATGTAGGAGCCAGGTGAAGTCTACATATAGGGGGATCAGGTATGTATGAGCCAGGTGAAGTCTACATATAGGGGATCAGGTATGTAGGAGCCAAGTGAAGTCTACATATAGGGGGGTCAGGTATGTAGGAGCCAGGTGAAGTCTACATATAGGGGGATCAGGTATGTAGGAGCCAGGTGAAGTCTACATATAGGGGGATCAGGTATGTAGGATCCAGGTGAAGTCTACATATAGGGGGATCAGGTATGTAGGAGCCAGGTGAAGTCTACATATAGAGGGATCAGGTATGTAGGAGCCAGGTGAAGTCTACATATAGGGGGATCAGGTATGTAGGAGCCAGGTGAAGTCTACATATAGGGGGGATCAGGTATGTAGGAGCCAGGTGAAGTCTACATATAGGGGGATCAGGTATGTACATCACAGGAAGTCTGTTGCTGAGCTCACCTGTCTGAATGTTAAGAATAAAGATGTGAAAAGAGTTAATTTATGAATCAGATCAGCTGTTTTTCTGCAGGTGAACAAGCTAAAGAAACGTCAGACGAGTTCAGCTCCAACACTTTCAACCTGAATGCAAAACCTGTCGTTCCACATTCATGTTGTTCTGTAGAAGACCCGCCCATGAAAACATCAACCAACCTGCACATTACAGACAGGAACCACAGCCCTACTCAGACTGAGATGGGGGGGGGGGGTGGCATTTCAAACCATCTGTGTGGTTTGACCATCTTTTTTTATATAGTGCAATAGTTCAACATGAAGACATTTTCATTTTTATTTATAGTCTTTATTGATCTCCAGTGGGGGAAATTACAATGTCCACTCTGTTTGTTAGTAATCACTACACACAGGCTTGAATACACACATGCTCATGCACAAATATAGAGATGTCGGGGGTATGAATGTAGCTTCTACAGATATGAGAATGACCCTAAAACATCTTATTGTTATGATTATAACAAACAAGAATACATTTTAAATTATTCTGCTGCACATTCAACAGACTTTTCAAAAGGTCCTTTTCTAAATTCTGTAGAAATTAAGAATAAAAAAAAAAAAAAAAACAGACAATACGCACAGAAAAATGACAAAACATTACACTTCTTTTTTTTTTTTTCAACAGGACAGACAACATGAGTGCCAACAACAGAAATATCCTTCAAATATACGGAGGAGATACTGTTAAAATAGAGATATTCTCTCATTTTAATAACAGAAACGTCCTTTAAAGAGACGGAGGAGATACTGTTATTTAAAAGAGATAAACTCTCATTTTAATAACAGAAACGTCCTTTAAAGATACGGAGGAGATACTGTTAAAATAGAGATATTCTCTTATTTTAATAACAGAAACGTCCTTTAAAGATACGGAGGATATACTGTTAAAATAGAGATATTCTCTTATTTTAATAACAGAAACGTCCTTTAAAGATATGGAGGATATACTGTTAAAATAGAGATATTCTCTTATTTTAATAACAGAAACGTCCTTTAAAGATGTGGAGGAGATACTGTTAAAATAGAGATATTCTCTTATTTTAATAAGAGAAACGTCCTTTAAAGATACGGCGGATATACTGTTAAAATAGAGATATTCTCTTATTTTAATAACAGAAACGTCCTTTAAAGATATGGAGGATATACTGTTAAAATAGAGATATTCTCTTATTTTAATAACAGAAACGTCCTTTAAAGATGTGGAGGAGATACTGTTAAAATAGAGATATTCTCTTATTTTAATAACAGAAACGTCCTTTAAAGATGTGGAGGAGATACTGTTAAAATAGAGATATTCTCTTATTTTAATAACAGAAACGTCCTTTAAAGATACGGAGGATATACTGTTAAAATAGAGATATTCTCTTATTTTAATAACAGAAACGTCCTTTAAAGATGTGGAGGAGATACTGTTAAAATAGAGATATTCTCTTGTTTTAATAACAGAAACGTCCTTTAAAGATACGGAGGAGATACTGTTAAAATAGAGATATTCTCTTATTTTAATAACAGAAACCTCCTTTAAAGATGTGGAGGAGATACTGTTAAAATAGAGATATTCTCTTGTTTTAATAACAGAAACGTCCTTTAAAGATACGGAGGAGATACTGTTAAAATAGAGATATTCTCTTATTTTAATAACAGAAACGTCCTTTAAAGATGTGGAGGAGATACTGTTTAAATAGAGATATTCTCTTATTTTAATAACAGAAACGTCCTTTAAAGATGTGGAGGAGATACTGTTTAAATAGAGATATTCTCTTATTTTAATAACAGAAACGTCCTTTAAAGATGTGGAGGAGATACTGTTAAAATAGAGATATTCTCTTGTTTTAATAACAGAAACGTCCTTTAAAGATACGGAGGAGATACTGTTAAAATAGAGATATTCTCTTGTTTTAATAACAGAAACGTCCTTTAAAGATGTGGAGGAGATACTGTTAAAATAGAGATATTCTCTTGTTTTAATAACAGAAACGTCCTTTAAAGATGTGGAGGAGATACTGTTAAAATAGAGATATTCTCTTATTTTAATAACAGAAACGTCCTTTAAAGATGTGGAGGAGATACTGTTAAAATAGAGATATTCTCTTGTTTTAATAACAGAAACGTCCTTTAAAGATACGGAGGAGATACTGTTAAAATAGAGATATTCTCTTATTTTAATAACAGAAACGTCCTTTAAAGATGTGGAGGAGATACTGTTAAAATAGAGATATTCTCTTATTTTAATAACAGAAACGTCCTTTAAAGATGTGGAGGAGATACTGTTAAAATACAGATATTCTCTTATTTTAATAACAGAAACGTCCTTTAAAGATGTGTAGGAGATACTGTTAAAATAGAGATATTCTCTTATTTTAATAACAGAAACGTCCTTTAAAGATGTGGAGGAGATACTGTTAAAATAGAGATATTCTCTTGTTTTAATAACAGAAACGTCCTTTAAAGATACGGAGGAGATACTGTTAAAATAGAGATATTCTCTTATTTTAATAACAGAAACGTCCTTTAAAGATGTGTAGGAGATACTGTTAAAATAGAGATATTCTCTTATTTTAATAACAGAAACGTCCTTTAAAGATGTGGAGGAGATACTGTTAAAATAGAGATATTCTCTTGTTTTAATAACAGAAACGTCCTTTAAAGATACGGAGGAGATACTGTTAAAATAGAGATATTCTCTTATTTTAATAACAGAAACGTCCTTTAAAGATACGGCGGATATACTGTTAAAATAGAGATAAACTCTTATTTTAATAACAGAAACGTTCTTTAAAGATACGGAGGAGATACTGTTAAAATAGAGATATTCTCTTGTTTTAATAACAGAAACGTCCTTTAAAGATACGGAGGATATACTGTTATTTAAAAGAGATAAACTCTCATTTTAATAACAGAAACGTCCTTTAAAGATACGGAGGATATACTGTTTAAATAGAGATATTCTCTTATTTTAATAACAGAAACGTCCTTTAAAGATACGGAGGATATACTGTTATTTAAAAGAGATAAACTCTCATTTTAATAACAGAAACGTCCTTTAAAATAAAAAATAGAATTTTTTGTTTTCTGTTTTTGTAATAAACCCTACAGAGACTCGAGCTTAGAGACTCAAAGGTCTGTGAGTTGTGAGACAAGCTTTTCACCCGATGCTTCATCATCATCATCAGCTTCATCAGCAGGCGGTCCTGATCTCTTGTATTTACATCTTTTATACATCAGGACACCAGCCACTGCAGCAGCTACAGCAGCTACAATAAGAAGCAGTCCCACTGGAACGCCTACTGCTAGTCCAAGGTCTCGGCCTCCAGGAGAGGAGGGTCCATCCTCAGGGACACCATTCATTGGGTTTTCATCCTTGGAGTGACCGCTGTCTGAACCTAAAGTTGAATAAAACACATGAGTCAGTAAATGTGATGGAGGAGCAGCCTTCATCTTCTCTGATGGTTGAAACTAAGGCTGAACAATATTGTGTTTTAGCATCGACATCGTGATGTGCGCATGCGCGATATTCACATCGCAGGACGTTGCAATGTTGACGCTAAAACTTTTTTGCTGCTTCATAGAAAAGTAAACTTTTACCGTTCTCCTTTTACATGATTATTACCGGCCGACCCTTCATGGGGACGGCCCCTTTAAGACAGGTAGCCATGTGGACAGCCCCTTTAAGACAGGTAGCCATGTGGGCAGCCCCTTTAAGACAGGTAGCCATGTGGACGGCCCCTTTAAGACAGGTAGCCATGTGGACAGCCCCTTTAAGACAGGTAGCCATGTGGACGGCCCCTTTAAGACAGGTAGCCATGTGGACAGCCCCTTTAAGACAGGTAGCCATGTGGACGGCCCCTTTAAGACAGGTAGCCATGTGGGCAGCCCCTTTAAGACAGGTAGCCATGTGGACAGCCTCTTTAAGACAGGTAGCCATGTGGACAGCCTCTTTAAGACAGGTAGCCATGTGGACAGCCCCTTTAAGACAGGTAGCCATGTGGACAGCCCCTTTAAGACAGGTAGCCATGTGGACAGCCTCTTTAAGACAGGTAGCCATGTGGACAGCCTCTTTAAGACAGGTAGCCATGTGGGCAGCATGTGTATGTGACGTTAGTCCGACGGGGGTTATTAACTAACGATCTGGCCCTGCTAGTCGACCACAACCTGAAATTTAGAGGAAGCAACATGCAGTCACTGTCATTTACGTTAGCCGTTATTACGTTACATTATTTATTATTTCCAAATAGAGCTATTTATGTCATCTTTTAAATATTACTTTTCTTTTTATATCGCAATATATATTGCAGGGGAAAAAAATATTGCAATGTCAGATTTTTCCAATATCGTGCAGCCCTAGTAGAAACTGCAGAAAAACACCCAGAGAGAGACTACCTCACCTGTAACCTGTAGAAAAACACCCAGAGAGAGACTACCTCACCTGTAACCTGTAGAAAAACACCCAGAGAGAGACTACCTCACCTGTAACCTGTAGAAAAACACCCAGAGAGAGAGACTACCTCACCTGTAACCTGTAGAAAAACTCCCCGAGAGAGAGTCTACTTCACCTGTAACCTGTAGAAAAACACCCAGAGAGAGAGACTACCTCACCTGTAACCTGTAGAAAAACACCCAGAAAGAGAGACTACCTCACCTGTAACCTGTAGAAAAACACCCAGAGAGAGACTACCTCACCTGTAACCTGTAGAAAAACACCCAGAGAGAGAGACTACCTCACCTGTAACCTGTAGAAAAACACCCAGAGAGAGAGACTACCTCACCTGTAACCTGTAGAAAAACACCCAGAGAGAGACTACCTCACCTGTAACCTGTAGAAAAACACCCAGAGAGAGACTACCTCACCTGTAACCTGTAGAAAAACACCCAGAGAGAGACTACCTCACCTGTAACCTGTAGAAAAACACCCAGAGAGAGACTACCTCACCTGTAACCTGTAGAAAAACACCCAGAGAGAGACTACCTCACCTGTAACCTGTAGAAAAACACCCAGAGAGAGAGACTACCTCACCTGTAACCTGTAGAAAAACTCCCCGAGAGAGAGTCTACTTCACCTGTAACCTGTAGAAAAACACCCAGAGAGAGAGACTACCTCACCTGTAACCTGTAGAAAAACACCCAGAAAGAGAGACTACCTCACCTGTAACCTGTAGAAAAACACCCAGAGAGAGACTACCTCACCTGTAACCTGTAGAAAAACACCCAGAGAGAGACTACCTCACCTGTAACCTGTAGAAAAACACCCAGAGAGAGACTACCTCACCTGTAACCTGTAGAAAAACACCCAGAGAGAGACTACCTCACCTGTAACCTGTAGAAAAACACCCAGAGAGAGACTACCTCACCTGTAACCTGTAGAAAAACACCCAGAGAGAGACTACCTCACCTGTAACCTGTAGAAAAACACCCAGAGAGAGACTACCTCACCTGTAACCTGTAGAAAAACACCCAGAGAGAGACTACCTCACCTGTAACCTGTAGAAAAACACCCAGAGAGAGACTACCTCACCTGTAACCTGTAGAAAAACACCCAGAGAGAGAGACTACCTCACCTGTAACCTGTAGAAAAACTCCCCGAGAGAGAGACTACCTCACCTGTAACCTGTAGAAAAACACCCAGAGAGAGACTACCTCACCTGTAACCTGTAGAAAAACACCCAGAGAGAGAGACTACCTCACCTGTAACCTGTAGAAAAACACCCAGAGAGAGACTCCCTCACCTGTAACCTGTAGAAAAACACCCAGAGAGAGACTACCTCACCTGTAACCTGTAGAAAAACACCCAGAGAGAGACTACCTCACCTGGCTCTGTAACCTGCAGACGGATGATTCTGATTGGCTCAGCTTTAAGTATGTCTCTCTTTTTCCGTCTTGAACCACCTGATGCAACTCGACACTCGTATGTTCCAGCGTCGTTGATGTTCACATTCTTCAGAGTTAAAGACGCGTTTCCGTCCTTCAGATCTCTGTCCACCAGGTCCACCCTGTCCTTAAAGGATGGATTCTGGTTGTATGAATCCAGGTGTCCATCGATGTAGAAGAGGACGTAGTCTGGCTCCAGGTCAGGTCTGGTCCACTTTAAAGCTCTGATGGAGGGATCATTAGACCGACATGGTAGAGTAGCGTTATCTCCAGGATTCACGGTTACCTCAATCAGGTCTGAAAAACAATAATAAACAACAATAATCAATAATTATACGTTATGTTATTCAACAGAGCTCCACAGGTGAGACACTGCAGAAGGTCTCTGTAGAGTCCCACCTGACGGAGACGTTGCTCACACAAGGTTTAGCAAACTGTGATGGGATTAAATGGAGCCGTTCAGACAGCCAATCAGAGCCGTCGGCTCAAATTCAGACTCAAAATGTGAGACAAACATCAGCTGCAGTGGTGAAAAAACTGTGACTGTCAAATAGAGGTTCTTCATTTGGATAAAAGGTGAATGCCACACACACACACACACACACACACACACACACACACACACACACACACACACTCTCTCCCTCCCCCTCCCCCCCCCTCCATATCAAGTCTATTTCATAACAGGCTCTTAGCAACAGTGTTCTCAATCCCTTTTAATATTTTAAAGTAACTGACAAAGTTCAACACAAACCCAACAATCTTTAAGGAAATAGATTTAGTCGTTACACGTCTTACAATCCTGCACTACCCGAGTCGGGATCCCGAAGGGAGAGAGGGGGAAAAGAGAGGGAACAGGAAGAGCTAACAGAGCTAAAGGATAACAGAGCTCAAGCACGGCGTTGGTGGTTCGACGGATCATGACTGATTTCCCAAGATGGCGTCTCTCTCGCTCTCTCTCTCTCTCTCTCCTTCCTGTCTCTGTCCCTCTCCTCCTCCCCTTCCCCCACCTCTCTCTCTCTCTCCTCCCCCTCTCTCGCTCAACCCTTTTTTTAACTGCGCAGTTAGAAACCGTGTTCTTGATCCCTCTTTATATTTTAAAGACACAAAAACAACACAAATTCTATATTGTTTAAGAACCTGAATTAACTGGTTACACAGCTTTGCTTTGAGCTTTGAGTCGGGACAACAAAGGGAGAGAAAGGGTGACGGGAGGACCAGGAAGAGCTTACAGAGCTAACAGAGCTAACAGAGCTAACAGAGCTAATGGCTAACGATGACCACGATGAAACATCAACAAAAAACAAAGTTTGTCGTCAAATACAGAAGCCAAAAAAATCATTGAGAAATCAATGTTTTATCAACATAGCTCTTCATAAACAGG
The DNA here is from genome assembly GCA_013375575.1 of Percina caprodes. Classification (NCBI taxonomy): domain Eukaryota; kingdom Metazoa; phylum Chordata; class Actinopteri; order Perciformes; family Percidae; genus Percina; species Percina caprodes. The sequence goes on from JABXJD010000331.1 coordinate 258,431, forward strand.
AAAATCCAGCGAGTCAGTCTCCACCACACCTGAAACACCTGACATACCTGACACACCTGACATTTACTTTACAGGCCTCATTTTCTCAAACCCTGAAACTATCTCATCAACACCGGTCAGAAACAATGTCTACATGAATATTTCAGAAAGCATAAACATATGTATACTATATATTATTAATATATATACATATTTACCTGGAGCTGCTTCGGCCAGGAGGAACAACACAAACACAATCAGAGCCATGAGAGCGGAGAACATTTTCCTATTCATCAGTAGTGTGCTCTGTGGTCGGTGCTTTGCGTGTTTCCAGGGGGGTGGAGCTCCCAGATCAGGACAGGCGGGGCTTGGCACATTGCCCAGAGAGGATTGTTCCAGACCTTTCTACCTGCAGGTAGAAAGGTCTGCAACAATCCTCTCTGGGCCTCCGTACACTCGGGCTGTCTTCAATACATTCATCCAACTTTTAATCAAATTGATTAGAACAAATTAAATTTTATTTCTATGGCGCCAAATCACCACAACAGTTATCTCACAGCGCTTTTAGATATATAAACATCAGGTCTAGACCGGACTCTGGGATGTAAAAGTTAATAAGTGCAAAGTGTCTGATTAGAAACACCAGCTGATGAAGATCTCAATGTTTTTATTGACTTATTGTTATACTTTGATTTGAAATCTGAAAAATACACAAGATAACATGGTTATCCAACCTGGGTTTAATATATTTATAGTGTGCAGATATAATAAAGCATTTGAGTGAGCAACAATTCATCTATATGAACCTGTCCCTGGTCCACGAGGCCCCCCGCTGGACTCAGAGTGTTCCTGGTCTCTGTTCCTGGTCTCTGTCTACACTGAGCATGTGCAGCTGACAGCTGCATGTTGCACTTACACACATAACTCTGCAATGTAACGTGTATTATAGTTGTTCAGAATATTTTCACATTTCATCAAGTGGAGCAAAACTTAATAAGTCAGGATCCTCACCCCCACCCTGTTCACTGGGTTTGTTCGCTCGTGTGAAAGGTAGGGTGAACTATCATGGTCCTAGGGAGTCTCACCCCCAATTTCTACCGGATGCGGAACGTCTGCAGAGTCATTAGGTTTCCATTAATGTGTATCTCCACTGACTCTGGCCCCCGGGCCCCAGCCCTCAAATTTGTGGGTTATGTGATCTCAGCCACGGCTACTCCAAAATCAGGGGATGTTCGGAGGAAGTGAATACATGAAAAGTCTCAATGTCTCTGAATGTTACTTTGACCGGGGTTTGGTGTGGTGGGTTACTCGCCAGCAGAGCGTGAAGTCCACGTCCAGGCTGAGCTCCCTGGCAAGACTGGCATCCACCACGTTAGCGCCAGAATCCACCAACACCACCTGGGAATGAAGAGCAGAGGAATAAGACAATTTTACTTCAGGCAAGGAGGGAGAAGGACAAGCGTCGATGTTGGTTCGGCTCACCGATGCCCTCTTGTTCATTGCCCTGACTTTGACGAGTGGTGAGAACGCGTCCCGGTTGGACCTGATCATCTGGGGACCCGGAGCTGTCCAAACAACTGCGGCCGCCCGCAGGACAACCACGCTGTGCCGGCTGTGCCATTGTTGAGTTATTTCCACGTGTTCTGGCGTTATCTAATGATCGGGTAGTTGATGCTATCATGTGTTCCATGGAGTCGGACCATGTCCTCCCGTGCTCCGTAGCCGACTCTGTGACTGTGAGGTATCAATACAGTACAGTAAAACAAAACCTTCCTCTTATTTGTGAAATAAGCACGTGACCCGTTTCAACTCCACCCCTCAACCAATCAGAATCGAGAATTTATAAGCTCCAGAACCGGAATGAAGAATTGGAATCAGAATCGTTAAATTCCAAGCGATGCCCAACCCTGGTTACGGTCCACCGGACAGCGCGGGGCCGCCTCCAACTCCTGGTTGAGTGGATCTGATAGCTCATTGGTTGGAGAGTGGTAACCGGACCCTATATGTAGACTTTACCTGGCTCCTACATACCTGATCCCCCTATATGTAGACTTCACCTGGCTCCTACATACCTGATCCCCCTATATGTAGACTTCACCTGGCTCCTACATACCTTATCCCCCCTATACGTAGACTTCACCTGGCTCCTACATACCTGATCCCCCCTATATGTAGACTTTACCTGGCTCCTACATACCTGATCCCCCTATATGTAGACTTCACCTGGCTCCTACATACCTGATCCCCCTATATGTAGACTTCACCTGGCTCCTACATACCTGATCCCCCCTATATGTAGACTTCACCTGTCTCCTACTTACCTGATCCCCTCTATATGTAGACTTCACCTGGCTCCTACATACCTGATCCCCCTATATGTAGACTTCACCTGGCTCCTACATACCTGATCCCCCTATATGTAGACTTCACCTGGCTCCTACATACCTGATCCCCCTATATGTAGACTTCACCTGGCTCCTACATACCTGATCCCCCTATATGTCGACTTCACCTGGCTCCTACATACCTGATCCCCCTATACTGACGGGACTGTAAGTCATGTAGTCTTCCTTCTCTTCATGTGATGGTTCCCTATTTTAGAAGTGACTGTATCTGCTTCATAGCAACTACACATAGTGTGTGCAGAGGAAACCACAACGCTGCCAACCACAGAGGAAGGGGGTTTACTTGATGAGACTACGAAGAGAACAAAGAGTAGACATCATTTCCCGGCTGTTATGATGGAGGACTCGTCTCTACTGGGGCTGCTCGGTGAGTCCACGACCAACAGCTTCAACTAACACAACATTAAATGCTTTTCTTTGGCTAAAAAGGCTTCTGTGTGTAAATATAACAGGTTTATGATGGCAGCCATTTGAGAGGTTGTGTTCATGATTGTAGAGACAGTTTGTGTTGTTTCCATTGTTGTTTTAACTTTAAATGTCTTGCATCCCAAACTGAAACTGAGCTGCTGTTGATTGTCTTCAGTTGTGATCTCACTGCTGAGCAGCCCAACAAGCCCAGGTCAGTCCACTCTGACAACACTTCATATTAGAGTACACAGGCTACACATACTCACACAGGGACGGGGAGGGAGGGGGATAAAATGTCTTCACTGAGCAGCCCAACAGGCCCAGGTCAGTACAGGGTCGGTGTCTAGATGGAGCAGTTAGACCCCGATCAGGGTTTGCAGGACGGCTTGAGTTGAAAAAAGCAGAAAAGCTGTTGATGTCATTTAACTTTCCTGTTTGGCTGAGGACAGGTGACTCATTAGTTGCCTAGCAACAATAACAAGATGCAAGTGGTCTGATCGGGGGGGGGGGGGTCTTCAACGATACAGGCAGTAAAAACAGCTGTGTGTGATCGGGGCCTTTGTGGAGACTTCTAGACACGAGGAGAGGGGTCAGACTGAGATTTATGATTATTGATGAGTTTCTCATTAAGAAGTCCGAAGTCGTCAGTGTGTGTTGGTGGACTGGACAACAATAAGTCTGGTACTCATCAAACCTGCACATAGACCACGATCCATCTGACCTACATCTACACCGCAGGCTCCTAGCCACTCATTCTCATACAGGAACCCCCAGGATACCAGATAGGGTGAACCACATCCCTTTGAGACTGAGGAGCTTTAGTGGGGAGATACTTGTTGAAGGCAGACGTATGAAATGAGAAATATAAAGATGGAAAGCATCAAGAAGGTGGAGATAGTTTAAATGATTGTCTCAGAGATCAGAGTTCCCCCCACACTTTGGATACAGCTGTGTACAAAGGCCCAGATTGTCCCATCAACTAGTTTTTTAACTGTTCCCCCCCCCTCCAGTCTCTCTGACTGTGAGTCCCAGCAGCTCTCAGCTGTTTGAAGGTGAGCCTGTCTCTCTGAGCTGTGAGGAGGACAACAGCTCTGCTGGATGGACTCTGAGGAGGAACACCACCAGAGACACCAGGACTCAGTGTGGAGGGGGCTGGGGAAGACCTGCTGGTCCCTCCTGTACCATCAGCTACATGGTCCCGTGGTACAGTGGGGTGTACTGGTGTGAGTCCAGAGAGGGAGCAACCAGTACCAGCATCAGCATCACTGTCCCTGGTAAGATCAGACTGGGGGGTCAGGATTGATGAAGCTGTGTGTGAATGGATGACATGCTGTAGTTTGTCTCTGTGTTGAGGTGGACCAGTGATCCTGCAGAGTCCTGTCCTCCCTGTGACGGAGGGACAAGACCTCACTCTGCACTGTAGGACAAAGACGTCCTCCAACCTCCCAGCTGCTTTCTATAAAGATGGCTCCTTCATCAGGACTGAGTCTGCAGGTCACATGACCATCCCCCATGTCTCCAGGTCTGATGAAGGCCTCTACAGGTGCAGCATCAGCAGTGTTGGAGAGTCCCCCCCCAGCTGGGTCTCTGTCTCAGGTGAGGAGGTTACCTTTGATTTCAGGAGTTCATTCATCCAAATATTCACCTTACTCTGACTCTCTCTACAGGGAGACCAGAGACCACAAGCCCACCTCCGAGCTCTCTGCCGCCCCCTGATACCTCTGCAGCTCCACCCCCGGCCTCAGACCTCCTCCCGGCCTCAGACCTCCTCTCCCTTGTGTTGAGACTGGTGTGCCACCTGGTGGTGTTCTGTCCGTACTGCATCTCCACCTTCATCATGGTGTCTCTACATGGAGACAGGACCACAGGTAACTGTCTCACCTGGACTGGTTCTGATGGGGGACAGGTGTCTCTAACAGATCTTCAGCTCCTCCATTATCTTCTTCTTCTTTCTAACCTGCTCTGACTGTAGGAAAGAGTCTACCTGTCGCCACGGTGACGACCTCGCCCACCCAGGCTGAGGAGGGATTGGATGACGACTATGATGATGTCATCACCGCTGTCACCAGAGAGCATCACTTCTGATCTGGTCTCAGGATCAGACGTAGACCAGGACGCTGATATAATTACGGTTTCAACATATTCTAAAATATATAAAATCATCACGTTGCTCCGTCACTGCTCTCTGTCATCCTGCAGATTTTCAATAAAGTTTTTCCTGCAGTGTGTGCTGGTCTGGAGTCAGATTGATGTTGAGATGCTGGCTGTGTGTTTCCAGTCAGACAGAAAGTCCCCTGCTGGGCTCAGAGTGAGACGTCCTCTGCCTTTCTCTGTCTGTCTCTGTCTCTGTCTCTGTCTCTACCTATCTCTGTCTCTACATGTCTCTGTCTGTGTCTCTACCTTTCTCTGTCTCTACATGTCTCTGTCTGTGTCTCTACCTATCTCTGTCTCTACATGTCTCTGTCTGTGTCTCTACCTATCTCTGTCTCTACATGTCTCTGTCTGTGTCTCTACATGTCTCTGTCTCTACATGTCTCTGTCTGTATCTGTCGTGTGTGTTTCTACAGAAAACTACGTCACCACAATCACTCTTGAAACTTCACTCAGCTTGTGTGTTTAACCCTCATGTTGTCCTCATGTTGTCCTCATGAGGACAACATGAGGACAACATGAGGGCAACATGAAGACAACATAAGGACAACATGAGGACAACATGAGAGCAAAATGAGGACACCATGAGGACAACATGAGGACAACATGAGGGCAACATGAGGGCAACATGAAGACAACATGAGGACAACATGAGGGCAACATGAAGACAACATAAGGACAACATGAGGACAACATGAGAGCAAAATGAGGACAACATGAGGACAACATGAGGACAACATGAGGACAACATGAGGGCAACATGAGGACAACATGAGGACAACATGAGGGCAACATGAAGACAACATGAAGACAACATGAGGACAACATGAGGACAACATGAGGGTTAATAAATACAGATGCCAATCATGCAGTGGGGCCGCCAGCAGGGGGCAGCACGGCAGCTTCACTGTGTTCTCCACAGGATCAATTCCCTGGAAAGGGTTTGACTTCCAGGACGTCTGCAGAGAGACCAGGTCCATCAGGTCCAGTCAGACCCAAACATGGAGCTGCATCACCGTCAACATGTCAACAGAGTTCATTTTCATCTGAAAAACTGTTCGAGTGCATCGAATATAACGGGGGGAGGGGGGGGGAAATCACCAGACGCCTCCCGATACAATATCATCACGACACTTTTGAACATATTGCAATATTCTGCGATAAATTGCAATTTTACTATTTTATTATTTTTCCCCAAAAGGAAACTTATCAACATCTTTCATCTAAAAAGATTAATTTCTCTTTTTGTTAATCTCACTTCAATGTTATTACTGCAGACTGGGACAAACTGACCATCACATTATAATATATATTATATGATAATAGATCCATACTTGTCTGTGTGTTGATACAGTAAAAATATTGCGATACTGTGCTGTATCGATTGCCCCCAGTATCTAATGTTTCTTAAATGGGAAACCAAACCAGTCCTTGTTGCTTCTCCTCCTTCGCTCAGAGTCCAAGCTGAAAGGAGCTTTTTCACGGCGGACATTTTGACTCGTCATGGGCGGAAAAGCACAGCTGATGTTGATCCCGTAACGATGGCTCAGTTCCATCTAGTGTCCCAGTGAGCTGTGTCCTACACGCTCAACACCAGGACCTCCCCTAAATGGAATGCAGCCGTCATTAATGGTTAATGGTGTTCACACACCTGTGCTGTTCCTGCTACACTGTCAAAAAAAAAAGTACCAAACAGGACCTTTATGGAACAAAAGCTTGTCACTGGGGTGGGACCCTCAAAGGTACATTGTTGTACCTTGAATAAGTGGATCACATTTGGACCTTAGCTGTTTGCAGGGCTGTAGTACTTGAGGTCGGTCTTGGACTCGAGTCCGGACTCAATACCGTTTTTCTATGGTCTCGGACTTGTCTCTGACTCACTAGTATTTGGACTCGGACTTGTCTCAGTCTCGGCCACTGGTCTTGCTCAATATGGCTTTTGGTCTCGACCGAGTCCAGGTGTCTTTATTATGTTGATAATAATATTGGAGGGAAAGTGAAACCCAACATGATTGTCTTGATACTACCATGCATAAGACCTTTATTCTGTCCTGGACTCGGTCTCAAACCTTTTTGGACTCGGTCTTGGACTTGTCTTGGACTCGACTAAGGTGGTCTTGACTACAGCCCTGCCTGTTTGTACCTTCTAAGAGACAATATTATACCTTTGAGGATCAATAATGTAGCTTAAAGCTACAAATATGTACCTTAAACCTCAGAAAGTCCACACTGTACAATGGAAGGTGCAGAAATGTACCTTAAAGGTGCAGAAATGTACCTTAAAGGTGCAGAATTGTACCTTCAAGATACATTTTTGTACTTTTAAGGGAACATTTGCTAAGTTTGTTCCTTAGGGAACAAAAATGGACCTGTATTGTACCTCTTTTTTTGACAGTGTACGCCATGTCAACATGTCCGCCGTGATGAAGGTCTACGCTTAAAATGGAACTGAACCGGGCGCCCGGTTAGCTCAGTTGGTTGAGCGGGCGCCCATATATAGATACACATTTAGTTTTTCTGGGTCCAAATCTGAAGTTAAAACCTCCTTAAGACCCTTTTGTCACTTTTCCTAAACTTCTTTGTTGATTTCTTTGGACATTTTTGTTGTTTTTTTAAAGTTTTTGACATTTTTTCTAACTTTTCCCGAAGTTCTTTCTCACTTTTTGCGATGTCTTTGTCGAGTATTTCTGCGTTTTTCTGGACATTATTTGTTGTTTTTCCTATATTTCTGTCACTTTTTTCAGTGTTCTTAAATCTTTTTTTTGTTCTTAAAATGCTATGAAATTAAATAAAACCCAAATTCAATGAAACTCGTGAACTGACCAGGTGTTTAGCGTCGTAGGGAACAGCCACGGTATTTATCTGGTTGAAGGAAACCCAAGTTTCTGATTCAGAAACTTTTTGAAAATTAGCTGCAAGAGTTTTACGACGACGGCGTCTAATTGATGAAGCACCGCTCGTTAACTCAATTCAATTTTCAATTCAATTTTATTTATAGTATCAATTCATAACAAGAGTTATCTCAAGACACTTTACAGATAGAGTAGGTCTAGACCAGATAGAGTAGGTCTAGACCAGATAGAGTAGGTCTAGACCAGATAGAGCAGGTCTAGACCAGATAGAGCAGGTCTAGACCAGATAGAGCAGGTCTAGACCAGATAGAGCAGGTCCAGACCAGATAGAGCAGGTCTAGACTACACTCCAGAATTTACAAGGACCCAACAGGTCTAGTAGTTCCCTCCAGAGCAAGCAACATGCTTAAATGGGTTAAAAGACAGAATATCTCAACAACAAACGTAGGCATGCACACAGAGTGTTATTTAACCAGCAGAAGAACACAACACAGACTGGGTATGAAAAATAAAAGAGCCAGCACAATCTATTATAAAAACAGGCAGATTCAAGACTCTTGATTGGTCACATTAGGAAATAATTTGACATATTGCTCAAAAATAATCCTTCATCAAAACAATTAAAGTTACATTCATGAATCAAATTGTTATTTGTCTGAACTCAGACACAAATTCCTGTTCTTTTCTTCAGTAAAATGGGAGAGATTAATAGACGCTTCACTGGGGGGGTAGAAGGCAACATTTGGATGAATCTTCATTTTCATATTCATCTATTATATCATATCTATTATAAATTTCATTTTCATATTCATCTATTATATCATATCTATTATAAATTTCATTTTTATATTCATCTATTATATCATATCATATCATATCTATTATAAATTTGTTCTTTCCCTCTATCCCTTGCTGTTGCAACACTGTCAATGTCTAAGTCGGGGGGATTAATAAAGGGAGTTGAATTTTGAATAAGTATATTTCTTTTTTCATTTTCAGCATTTTCTGCAACAACAGGCGTCTCCGAACTCTTCTTGCGACAGAACAGAAAGAACAGAGCGATACAAATCACGACAAGAACTGGTGGAAGACCTAGGATGAAAAGGATGTATCCTCCAGTCTTGTCTCCTCCATCCTTATCTCCTCCATCCTTGTCTCCATCTGTGTGACCAGCAGAGCAGAAAGAGTTGTGAGCAGGTTAAGAGTCAGGGTGTCATCCTTGAGGCACCCTACACGTTCACCCCCACATCAATAACAGTATCTAATTATTATTATTATTATTATTATTAGGCGTCAGGTGAAGAGAAGAAAACAACAGACCCTCCAACTCACCTGAGTGGGTCACGTTCAGCGTGGTGTTGGTCTCTAGTGGGTCGGGTGTCCCGCTGATTCTAACTCCACACCGGTACGTCCCCGTGTCGTTGACGCTGACGTTCCTCAGGACAACAGAAACATCTCCTCCCTTCATGTCTGGATCTGCCAGCTCCACCCGACCGCGATACGAGGGCAGCTGGTACTGCTCATTGGAGCGGTTTTCATTGAAGAAGAAGACATATTTGTTTGTCTTCAGGTCAGATCTGCTCCACGCTATACCTGAGATGACGGCGTCTCTGGGACACCCACAGGGAAGACGGACGTCCTCTCCAGGCTCCACTGTGAGCTCGTGTGCATCTGGATGAGAAGAAGCAGAAAGCAGACAGTTAATTACCAAACGATGATTTCATTTATTTAATTTATACTGTTAACTGATCCCCAGAGTAGTAATCACTACACACAGGCCTGAAATACACACATACACACATACTGACTACACTCATGAAATACTAGCTGAAAGTACTGACTACCCTCATGAAATACTAGCTGAAAGTACTGACTACACTCATGAAATACAAGCTGAAAGTACTGACTACACTCATGAAATACTAGCTGAAAGTACTGACTACCCTCATGAAATACTAGCTGAAAGTACTGACTACACTCATGAAATACTAGCTGAAAGTACTGACTACACTCATGAAATACTAGCTGAAAGTACTGACTACCCTCATGAAATACTAGCTGAAAGTACTGACTACACTCATGAAATACTAGCTGAAAGTACTGACTACCCTCATGAAATACTAGCTGAAAGTACTGACTACACTCATGAAATACTAGCTGAAAGTACTGACTACACTCATGAAATACTAGCTGAAAGTACTGACTACCCTCATGAAATACTAGCTGAAAGTACTGACTACACTCATGAAATACTAGCTGAAAGTACTGACTACACTCATGAAATACTAGCTGAAAGTACTGACTACCCTCATGAAATACTAGCTGAAAGTACTGACTACACTCATGAAATACTAGCTGAAAGTACTGACTACACTCATGAAATACTAGCTGAAAGTACTGACTACCCTCATGAAATACTAGCTGAAAGTACTGACTACACTCATGAAAGACTACACTCATGAAAGACTAGCTGAAAGTACTGACTACACTCATGAAATACTAGCTGAAAGTACTGACTACCCTCATGAAATACTAGCTGAAAGTACTGACTACCCTCATGAAATACTAGCTCAAATAGCTGTAAGGGGTAAGATGGAGAAATGGGATTCAGAACTACAACTGTCAGACAGGTTGCTACGTCACATCTACGTCATCAAGCTCAGCAGTAACGCTCCGCCATATTATTTTGCACTTTAATTGCAATTTTGAGTTTTTTTTGTCTTTGTTTTAGGTGATGTTGTTCATTATTACTCCACTTTGTATAATCATACTTTAACAAGTACTTGTTGTTGTGAATAAAACACACACGGACGCGCCTGATGACCGGGCAGACACGCTGCCTGTTCGGGGATGTCAGGTGTAAGACAGCCTGATATTTTGGGTTCCCCTATTTCCTCATGTGGTAGACAGGTGAAAAAGGTGGTTAATTGAAAAGCCATAGCCTATTAAACTAAATTAAATTAAAAGGACCTGTAACGTCACTGTGTCCACGTTCGGACACTTATTGGTTAATGTTCTATCAGAATATCTGTTAAAATACGAATATAAATGATCTAGTTATGTTTTAAGTTCATTTCATGGTGTACAACTATCGCGTGACTTCTTACCTTTCTAACGGTGTCTAGTTTTAACTCGTTACGTCAGCTTTGACTTTACAAGGGCCGGATAAAGGACGCTGTCCAGCCGTGCGCGTCAGACGGTTAGTTAAAGAAAGTCCCGTCAATGACGTCAAAACCACTGCATCTCACTTCTGTCCTTCCCAATAAAATAGCACGCTTCAACAAGTCTGAATTATGCAATAAGAGCTCTTTAATGTCCAGTTCAGTAAAAATAGAGGAGGAAAACTCATCTCCCGAGCGTTCTTACGTCTTTCCCGTGGACGTCTAACGAGCGAGACATTAGACGTTAACCGACTGGCTCGTTAAACCGGAACACAGGTGATTAATTATTAGAAAAGTTCCTCCACTCAAACAGAAACAACTCACCGCCTGAGGAACCCAGAACCGGGACCGACACCAATAACCCGAAGAACAGCGCGAGGGAACCCATGGCTACACTCATCGACGAATTAATAAAATACCGGAAACAGGTCTGCCGGTTCCTGCCGGTTTAACTGCGTTCAGGTGGACTGGGACAGACCGTAACTGTGTTACAGCGCCATGAGTGGATACAGTTGCACATGTTGAACTCAAATTCAATTCTAAGTTGCTTTATTGCCACAACAATCCATTGCTGATGGAAAATCAGTTAGGAACACAACTAAAATGAAAGCACCATTATATGTATATATATTTTTGGGCATTGCCAGTAATTTTTTTCCATTTTCAAGTGCCAGAAATGAAAGATTGGACATCTGTTTGTGTCTTTCAGTCATCTGGATCAGCCAAAATGTTTTCTCAGATTTATTTTTTGTGTCAAACAACATGTAGTTCCCAAAGGTTTTACCACATCAAGGACCCCGCGGACCCCCATCTGACGGGATTTTTGCTTTCAGGTCTGTTCTTGTGATATCAATGAACAAAACATACAAATCACACATTCAACATACATCAACATACATGTTACTTTAAGAGTTACTTTCATTTAAAAGCATAATTAGGACGGAAACGCCACTTTTAAGATTGAATGTATTATTGTTTTCGGTCAAATGGCCTTTTGAATGTGAGAGCTAGCGGCGCTACTATGATAGCATCAAAGTCAACGTTTAAATCACTAAGAAGGCTCCACACAACATGAGACTCTGCTCCAAGCATCACCAGGGTCTCTACACATGGACTCAGCATCACCAGGGTCTCTACGCATGGACTCAGCATCACCAGGGTCTCTACGCATGGACTCGGCATCACCAGGGTCTCTACACATGGACTCAGCATCACCAGGGTCTCTACACATGGACTCGGCATCACCAGGGTCTCTACGCATGGACTCAGCATCACCAGGGTCTCTACACATGGACTCGGCATCACCAGGGTCTCTACACATGGACTCAGCATCACCAGGGTCTCTACGCATGGACTCGGCATCACCAGGGTCTCTACGCATGGACTCGGCATCACCAGGGTCTCTTCACATGGACTCTGCATCACCAGGGTCTCTACGCATGGACTCGGCATCACCAGGGTCTCTACGCATGGACTCGGCATCACCAGGGTCTCTACACATGGACTCGGCATCACCAGGGTCTCTACACATGGACTCTGCATCACCAGGGTCTCTACACATGGACTCAGCATCACCAGGGTCTCTACACATGGACTCGGCATCACCAGGGTCTCTACACATGGACTCTGCAACACCAGGGGCTCTACACATGGACTCAGCAACACCAGGGTCTCTACGCATGGACTCGGCATCACCAGGGTCTCTACGCATGGACTCGGCATCACCAGGGTCTCTACACATGAACTCGGCATCACCAGGGTCTCTACACATGAACTCGGCATCACCAGGGTCTCTACACATGGACTCGGCATCACCAGGGTCTCTACACATGGACTCGGCATCACCAGGGTCTCTACGCATGGACTCGGCATCACCAGGGTCTCTACACATGGACTCAGCATCACCAGGGTCTCTACACATGGACTCTGCATCACCAGGGTCTCTACACATGGACTCGGCATCACCAGGGTCTCTACACATGGACTCGGCATCACCAGGGTCTCTACACATGGACTCAGCATCACCAGGGTCTCTACACATGGACTCGGCATCACCAGGGTCTCTACACATGGACTCAGCATCACCAGGGTCTCTACACATGGACTCGGCATCACCAGGGTCTCTACACATGGACTCAGCATCACCAGGGTCTCTACACATGGACTCAGCATCACCAGGGTCTCTACACATGGACTCGGCATCACCAGGGTCTCTACACATGGACTCGGCATCACCAGGGTCTCTACACATGAACTCGGCAACATGCCGAGTCCATGTGTAGAGACCCTGGTGAGACTTGGATCAGAGTCTCATGTTGAGTCTTCTTAGTGATTTAACAATGGAAATCTAGTGGAAATAAGCAGTCCCCTTTTTGCTGGGGACCCGTGTCCATGACATGTTCAAATTCAGTCAAAATCTACGCTCAGTCCGTAGGGGGTTGGGAACCGGAGGGTCACTGGTTCAAGTCCCCGTTCGGACCAAAGTATGGTGGTGAACTGGTAGCTGGAGAGGTGCCAGTTCACCTCCTGGCCACTGCCAAGGTGCTCTTGAGCAAGGCACCGAACCCCCAACTGCTCGGGGTGCCTTTCTATGGGTAGGCCCCCCCCCACTATGACATCTCTCCATTAGCATGTATAGGACCTGAGCATGTTGTGTAGTTCAGGTCTGTGTTTAATAACAACAGAGTGTAAATTGAAATTTCCCCTTGTGGGATCAATAAAGTATAGATTATTATTATTATTATTATTATTATTATTATAATTATTATTATAATTATTATTATTCTTATTATTATTATTATTATAATTATTATTATTATTATTATTATTATTATTATTATTATTATTATTATTATTATTATTATTATAATTATTATTATTATTATTATAATTATTATTATAATTATTATTATAATTATTATTATTATTATTGTAATTATTATTATTATTATTATTATAAAGGGCCAGTGGAAACATCCCCCCCGCTCTGCAGCCTGATGGCGTGCAGCTGTACGGTGTCTCTTCCTGACCACATGTCAGCGGTTGAACAGAGACCAACTGTCAGAGACGCACGTACACCCCCGTCACTCCCTCCCCCCCAAACCACAGCCATGTACAGGAACATACATCTGATCTCCTTTATAAGATCAATACTAATAATTTATATAAATATACTTATAATATCCTCAAACTATGGGAAAGTATTTCAGAAACATTTCAATCAAAGCAGCAGCTTCAAGTTCAGCCCGAACAAAACCACACGCATCCTTCACAGTTTCTCCGACTGTCAGTGAACGCATCACACAGGTAAAAATGTTCCATTGTCTCTCTTCACTTCCTGTTATGATTCAGAGCCTCGTTTTAAAAATGAATTTATCTGCTTTACTGCACCTCAACAGACAGACTAACACACACAGGACAGCGCACTGTCAGGGTCACCTTTGGTCAGAAAGTCACAAAATAAAGATATAAGATAGAACTAATCTCTCCTCATAGTGTGTAGAGAGGAAGCCACAACGCTGGGCTGCAGTCACAGAGGAAGGGGTGGGGGGGAGGAAAGGGGTGGGGGGGGAATGGGGGTGGGGTCCTTGCTGACACATTGCAATAAGTCTCACTTCACAAAGTGTCAGGATGGAGGACACATCTCTGCTGTGGCTGCTCTGTAAGTAAAGTCTCGGTGTGTTTGGGTCTGGGCTACGATTAGCAATCACCACTCAGTGTGGTCGTTTAATTAGTTATTTAATTAGTTAGTTAGTTAGTTAGTTAGTTAGTTAGTTAGTTAATCACTTTCATGCCTGTGTGTCACAGTGCTGAATGTCACTTAGAGACGATAATGTCCTTAAGTATTGCTTCTTAGGTTTATGGACCATAAATTCCAAAAATAACTGTAAAACTAAAGTTAATAAGTTAGTGTTACGTAGTGTTGAAAACGTCAAAAAAGTGACAAACATTGAAAAAAATGATCAAAAGTGTTGAAAAAGGGACAAAAACGTAAGAAAAAGATAAAAACATCAATAAAAAGCATCAACAAAAGTGTTGATTTTCAGACAACACGAGGGTTAACTCATGAAGTTTGGCTTTTAGTCCATTTTCAGACAGTGAAAACAGTTGTAAAATGCATTCTGGGAAATGTAGGATCCAGGCTCCAGGATGGCAAAGTTAACACTGACTAAATGACCTGCATGTAGATCATTGTGAGACGTTGCAGGAAGCGTTAAAAGACTAAATATGATGTCCTAGTAACTGGCAGCACGTTGTTTCTGGGATGGTGACGTTTTTTAAGCTGTTTTCTTCAACATTTTGGCAGAAACAGAGCGAAGGACCAGAGGAAACATCAGCTGATAAAACACAAACAGATATAACGTGTTGAGAAACCTTCTTCTTCTTCCTCTTCTTCCTCTTCTTCTTCTTCTTCTTCTTCTTCTTCTTCTTCTTCTTCTTCTGTACACAGCAGCACCAACATGAGTGTGATGCCTTTAATGACTCTCTCTGATGTCTAGCTGCACGTTAACTGACATGAGTTTCATTTCTCTTCAGTTCTGACGTCACCGCTGAGCTGCACCACCGACACAGGTCAGTGCTCCTCTATATATATATATATATATATATATATATATATATATATATATATATATATATATATATATATATATATATATATATATATATATATATATATATATATATATATATATATATATATATATATATACTGTACTATACTATATATATATATATATATACTGTGATCCCCAACAGGAAATTCAAGGTCCCAATAGATTACAGACATCACACACACAACATCATGACAGGATGTTAAAATAATAACAATATAAAAGCCACATCTCTCTCTCACACACACACACACACACACACACACACACACACACACACACACACACACACACACACACACACACACACACACACACGCACACACGCACACACACACACACAGATAAACAGCTTGCAAAATACTCATAAGTGCTTCTGTGGTAGTTTGTGTGAAAGTGGACGTCACCACGACCACACGTTGCCATGATGACACTCAGACATACCACACGCTGTCACGGCTGTCTTTTTAACCACCACACCCCCCCCCCCTCCCCCTCCAGCTTCTCTGACTGTGAGTCCCAGCAGCTCTCAGCTGTTTAAATATACACCTGTCTCTCTGAGCTGTGAGGTGGACGGCAGCTCTGCTGGATGGACTCTGAGGAGGAACACCACCAGAGAAACCAGGACTCAGTGTGGAGGGGGCTGGGGAAGACCTGCTGGTTCCTCCTGTAACATCGGCTACATGTTGTCCCGACACAGTGGGGTGTACTGGTGTGAGTCCAGAGAGGGAGCAACCAGTACCAGCATCAGCATCACTGTCACCGGTAAGATCAGACTGGGGGGTCAGGATTGATGAAGCTGTGTGTGAATGGATGACATGCTGTAGTTTGTCTCTGTGTTGAGGTGGACCAGTGATCCTGCAGAGTCCTGTCCTCCCTGTGACGGAGGGACAAGACCTCACTCTGCACTGTAGGACAAAGACGTCCTCCAACCTCCCAGCTGCTTTCTATAAAGATGGCTCCTTCATCAGGACTGGGCCTGCAGGTCACATGACCATCCC
>JABXJD010000331.1:280000-297500 GCA_013375575.1 Percina caprodes
TTTCAGTTGTAATCATCACAATTAGCAGAAATGAACATTTGAAATATATCACTCTGTGTGTGATGAATGAATAAAATGTGCAAAGATCACTTTTTTGAGTGGAATTACTGACATGAATCAACTTTTTCATGATATTCTAATTATATGACCAGCACCTGTACAATATTTAAATGAAGTTGACTTGAAACAAAGTCCAAAAACAAGGACAAGATTTCAAAACTAGTTTTTTAACCACTCCCCCCCCCTCCAGTCTCTCTGACTGTGAGTCCCAGCAGATCTCAGCTGTTTAGAGGACAGTCTGTCTCTCTGAGCTGTGAGGAGGACGACAGCTCTGCTGGATGGACTCTGAGGAGGAACACCACCAGAGAAACCAGGACTCAGTGTGGACCTGACTGGGGAAGACCTGCTGGTTCCTCCTGTAACATCACCTACATGGTCCAGTGGGACAGTGGGGAGTACTGGTGTGAGTCCAGAGAGGGAGCAACCAGTACCAGCATCAGCATCACTGTCCCTGGTAAGATCAGACTGGGGGGTCAGGATTGATGAAGCTGTGTGTGAATGGATGACATGCTGTAGTTTGTCTCTGTGTTGAGGTGGACCAGTGATCCTGCAGAGTCCTGTCCTCCCTGTGAAGGAGGGACAAGACCTCACTCTGCACTGTAGGACAAAGACGTCCTCCAACCTCCCAGCTGCTTTCTATAAAGATGGCTCCTTCATCAGGACTGAGCCTGCAGGTCACATGACCATCCCCCATGTCTCCAGGTCTGATGAAGGCCTCTACAGGTGCAGCATCAGCAGTGTTGGAGAGTCCCCCCCCAGCTGGGTCTCTGTCGCAGGTGAGGAGGTTACCTTTGATTTCAGGAGTTCATTCATCCAGATATTCACCTGACTCTGATTCTCTCTACAGGGAAACCAGAGACCTCAGACCCTCCAACCTCTGCAGCTCCCCCCCCAGCCTCAGACCTCCTCCCCCTTGTGTTGAGACTAGTCGTCCACCTGGTGGTGTTCTGTCCGTACTGCATCTCCACCTTCATCATGGTGTCTCTATATCGAGACAGGACCACAGGTAAGACTCTGACTCAATCAATAACGTACTACCTCTCTAGTGTAGATGATTGACAGTTGTATTTAACCCTCATGTCGCCCTCATGTCGCCCTCATGTCGTCCTCATGCTGCTCTCATGTTGTCCTCATGTTGTCCCCATGTTGTCCTCATGGTGTCCTCATGGTGTCCTCATGTTGCCCTCATGTTGCTCTCATGTTGTCCTCATGTTGTCCTCATGTTGCCCTCATGTTGCCCTCATGTTGTCCTCATGTCGTCCCCATGTTGTCCTCATGTTGTCCTCATGTCATCCCCATGTTGTCCTCATGTTGTCCTCATGTTGTCCCCATGTTGTCCTATATCAATGTTCTTTTTAATTCCCCAAAATAACATGATTGATTCCACACAACGCTCTTTGCCAAGTACAAATCTCTACTTTCATTAATTTTGGGGCGTCTTATTCAATTTTATAGCATTTGAAACCAAATTGAAGTGTTTTTGAAATAGTATTGAGAGTAAAAGTTGACATATTCCAGTCTGTGATTATCATCAACATCCATTCCTTTAATTTTAGTCTCAGTAATTCCTAATTTCTGGTTTTCTAACTCAAACATTAGGTATAATTTCCTATAAATTAGGTTTATTGACCATAAATTCCAAAAATAACTGTAAAACTGAAGTTAATAAGTTAGTGTTACGTAGTGTTGGAAACGTCAACAAAGTGAGAAACATTGAAAAAAGAGACAAAAATGTAAGAAAAAGTTAAAATATAAATTTTGATGGGTAACCAACAAAAGAGTTAACCGAGCTTATTTTTCTAACCTGCGCTGACTGTAGGAAATGACCTGCCTGTTTCCGTGGTGACGACCCCCCCCACCCAGGCTGAGGAGGGATTCGATGATGACATCACTGCTGTTACCACGGAGCATCACTTCTGAACTGATTTGAAATTAGCTAAAATTTTTAAAGTCCTCCCGTAGATCAAAACAGTGGAGGACCCAGAACTCTTCCCTGTGGAACTCCACATGCTGCAGTTTGACTTGGAGCAACACTATGTAACTTGTCCCGCTACGGTCCCCCTACAGGTTGTCTCATAGGAACTACAACTCGCGCTTCGGTCCCCCTACAGGTTGTCTCATAGGAACTACAGCTCGCTCTTTGGTCCCCTTACAGGTTGTCTCATAAGAACTACAGCTAGCGCTATGGTCCCCCTACAGGTTGTCTCATAGGAACTACAGCTCGCTCTTTGGTCCCCTTACAGGTTGTCTCATAAGAACTATAGCTCGCTCTTTGGTCCACCTACAGGTTGTCTCTTAGGAACTACAGATCGTGCTAAAAGTTACATAGTGTTGCTTTAACCAAAGTCTCGGACTCTAACCTTACGTCTAGCTCTGCATGTCATAGCTGGACTTGAATCTGCAGGTTGTTAAGCTCGAGATCTTAAGAGCTGAAATGTGCTGCAACATTTCAAGTTCTGTCATTTTGACATTAAAACCCAAACAGGCACAGAGCCTTCAACAGTAGGCCTACCATGAATGCTTGAGCCTGCAGAGGGCAGCACATTGTGCCAAGCCACCATTTCAACACAAACTTTAAAATTAACCTTTTTTAAAAAGCTTCTGTAACTGTTGTTCAGCTGTGCTGCGAGGTGTTAATTTAGATGTCAAGTTTTTAATTTCTTTGAATCTAATCAAATAAAAGCTGATCATAGCTTCACTTCTCTCGTATCAAACAGCCTGTTTCCTAATGACAGACATCCTCATTAGCTACGTTTCCGTCCACGTGTCCATCGAATTATCTGAAGTTCTTTAAAAAAAAACTCCTGTGAATAAATCTGGTGAAAGTGTGTTTCCATCCAACGGCTTTAAAGCCGATAAAACCCTATGGGACAAAAACTTAAAGTTAAAAACCTTGATTAAAAAGCGTCAACAAAAGTGTTGATTTTCTATTTTGACGGGAAGACACGAGGGTTAAAACATCAACACTGGTGTCTAAAGTCAAGATATGAACATCATGTTTTTCAAGACTGTAGTGTTACACATTCCTGCAGCAGTCTATCGATACAACAGCCACCAAAGTGGTTAGCTAGCACTCATAGCGCCTATATTCACGGGAGAAAAATGACAGACCACCATCGTCTCTTTGGTCCGGGAACTGACCGTTTATTCGGCGCACATGCTCTCAATAGCATGTTGATATGATGTCACTACGCAAGCACGTCAACATGGCTTTGCTACTCATATCACCAAATATGCTTAACAAGGACAAACTGGGATGTTAGAATAGTTGTGCTGCTGTGAGGTCACTTGATGTTAAAGTGGTTGTAGGACCTTAAAGACAAATGAATCAAAGGGACCATGAATCTTCCAGATATGTATTGATATCACACAGAGAGACACACACATACAGAGACACCCAGAGCAGGACACACTCAGCCAATCTCTCAAACTATTCTCATGTGTCCTGGGAGTCCCACTGGGAAGACATAATCATTTTAACTTATACAGGTGACAAAATACATTTTCTCAAAATAAGTCCAGATGCTTTTGCCCTCATGACATTTGCTATTGCCAATAATCAACATCATAATGTCATTTATTGATATTACTTTCACAGCAATGCTACACAAGCGTGTGTGTTGTCTAGAACAGCTCTCCTATTTGCAAAAATAAACATTATGGCTCAGATAAAGCAAAACCATTTACATTTCTTCAAAAAAAAGCCCAAATATGTAAAATAAATATATGTCAAATCTCAGACCAGTGACGCTATTCTCCTCTGTAGAACGGTAACAGACAATCTCTGAGTTACCTGGAGTTATCCATCTAGTCCACTATCACATTAGACTAGTCTAACCATAGACAGTTAGAGAAATGGACCCACAGGTCCCGTTGTTTCCATGGAGACCATTGAAGTCCAGAAGCTCTAAGTTGTAAGTCTTCGTAGAAGGAATTTTTTTATAGACAGACATATATTAAGTATTTTATTCATTTGTATGATAGTTGATGCAAGCTTTTACTTTGAAAAGTAAAAGTAAGAGAGATATTTTTTAAAGTATTTTATTCCAGACACATGCTGGCTGTGTTATACAGGTGTGCCTACCTGGCTGTGCTGTACAGGTGTGCCTACCTGGCTGTGTTATACAGGTGTGCCTACCTGGCTGTGCTGTACAGGTGTGCCTACCTGGCTGTGCTGTACAGGTGTGCATACCTGGCTGTGCTGTACAGGTGTGCCTACCTGGCTGTGTTATACAGGTGTGCCTACCTGGCTGTGTTATACAGGTGTGCCTACCTGGCTGTGCTATACAGGTGTGCCTACCTGGCTGTGCTATAGGGCAGAGACACTAGCTTTTCAGTGACAGGCTGAGAGATACCGCAGATCTTTCCTTCCAGCGGCCGTCAGACTCTACAACGAACACTGCTGACTCTGTGCAATATAACCCATGTGCCATTATTACAACTGTGCATAATGTTTCATTTGGGCAATTTTCACAAGTGCAATTTACTAATTCATGTTGTTAGGGCCGCCACCTGTCCACTCTCCGGGGACACTGACTGTCCCGGTTTTCACAAGGCTAATGAATATGTATGTTCAATTTACTATTTTCTCTCCACTTGAAATATGTGTTGTGCACAGAGCGGTCTCCTGTGTGTAGAAGGCGCTCTCATTGGCGCTGTAGGGGACGGGACGTAGGGGACGGGACGTATTGGACGGGACGTAGGGGACGGGATGTAGGGGACGGGATGTAGCACAAGCACCGGTGTCTAAGCAATCAGGTACGCTGAGATAAATTGGGTATAATATTTTAGATTAAGTTTAAAATATTCAGTACTATGCACAATCCTACTGCACACAGGCCGATTCTGTCTTGTGGGTCTAACGTCTGATGGACATTAGCGGTTGGTGGGGTCAACATGTCCAGGTTTTATAAGACATAAGTGGAAACCCAAACATGGTCCTTTATGGAAATGGCTGTCAGACGTTCAGAGGACTTGGAGCTAGCTTAGCATATTGAGAAGCTGCATCCCATCCCCAACCTCAGTGTCCGCAGAAACAACAAAATAGACATAAACAGCTTTTTAAAATTGTTATTGAAAACCAAACAATTAGCCTCTTAAGAAATCACTTCAAAATATGAGACTACCTCACCTGTAACCTGTAGAAAAACACCCAGAGAGAGAGACTACCTCACCTGTAACCTGTAGACGGACAGTTCTGATGATTCTGATTGGTCCAGTATTATTGGTTCTAACTCGACACTCGTATGTTCCAGCGTCGTTGATGTTCACATTCTTCAGAGTTAAAGACACGTCTCTGTCCTTCAGATCTCTGTCCACCAGGTCCACCCTGTCCTTAAAGGACGGATGCTGGTCGAATGGATCCAGGTGTCCATCGATATAGAAGAGGACGTAGTCTGGCTCTAGGTCAGGTCTGGTCCACTTTAAAACTTTGATGGAGGAATCATTAGACCAACATGGTAGAGTAGCGTTATCTCCAGGATGAACTGTTACCTCAATCAGGTCTGAAAAACAATAATAAACAACAATAATCAACAATAATACGTCATGTTATTCAACAGAGCTCCACAGGTGAGACACTGCAGAAGGTCTCTGTAGAGTCCCACCTGACGGAGACGTTACTCACACAAGGTTTAGCAAACTGTGATGGGATTAAATGGAGCCGTTCAGACAGCCAATCAGAGCCGTCGTCTCAAATTCAGACTCAAAATGTGAGACAAACATCAGCTGCAGTGGTGAAAAAACTGTGAATGTCAAATAGAGGTTCTTCATTTGGATTAAAGGTAAATGCCACACACACACACACACACACACACACACACACACACACACACACACACACACACACACACACACACACACACACACACACACACACACACACACACTCTCTCCCTCCATATTAAGTCTATTTCATAACAGGCTCTTAGCAACAGTGTTCTCAATCCCTTTTATTATTTTAAAGTAACTGACAAAGTTCAACACAAACCCAACAATCTTTAAGAAAATAGATTTACTCGTTACACGTCTTACAATCACGCACTACCCGAGTCGGGATCCCGAAGGGAGAGAGGGGGTAAAGAGAGGGAACAGGAAGAGCTAACAGAGCTAAAGAATAACATAGCTAACAGAGCTAAAGAATAAAAAAGCTCAAGCACGGCGTTGGTGGTTCGACGGATCATGACTGATTTCACAAGATGGCGTCTCTCTCTCTCTCTCTCCTTCCTGTCTCTGTCCCTCTCCTCCCCCCTTCCCCCACTTCTCTCTCTCTCCTCCCCCTCTCTCGCTCAACCCTTTTTTTTTTAACTGCGCAGTTAGAAACCGTGTTCTTGATCCCTCTTTATATTTTAAAGTAACTAACAAAGTTCAACACAACAACACAAATTCTATATTGTTTAAGAACCCGAATCAACTGGTTACACAGCTTTGCTTCGAGCTTTGAGTCGGGACAACAAAGGGAGAGAAAGGGTGACAGGAGGACCAGGAAGAGCTAACAGAGCTAACAGAGCTAACAGAGCTAACAGAGCTAACAGAGCTAACAGAGCTAATGGCTAACGATGACCACGATGAAACATCAACAAAAAACAAAGTTTGTCGTCAAATACAGAAGCCGAAAAAATCATTGAGAATCAATGTTTTATCAACATAGCTCTTCATAAACAGGAAAATCCAGCGAGTCAGTCTCCACCACACCTGAAACACCTGACATACCTGACACACCTGACATTTACTTTACAGGCCTCATTTTCTCAAACCCTGAAACTATCTCATCAACACCGGTCAGAAACAATGTCTACATGAATATTTCAGAAAGCATAAACATATGTGTACTATATATTATTAATATATATACATATTTACCCGGAGCTGCTTCGGCCAGGAGGAACAAGGCGAACACAATGGGAGCCATGAGAGTGGAGAACATTTTCATATTCATCCGTAGTGTGCTCTGTGGTCGGTGCTTTGGTTAGTGACGTTGTTTCTAGGGGGGTGGAGCTCCCAGATCAGGACAGACAGGGACCGGCACATTCCAGATTGTTCCAGACCTTTCTACCTGCAGGTAGAAAGGTCTGGAACAATCCTCTCTGGGCCTCCGTACACTCGGGCTGTCTTCAATACATTCATTCAACTTTTAATAAAATTGATTAGAACAAATTTCTGAAATATGTTCAATCCAATTAAATTTGATCTCACAGCGCTTTTATATATATATATATATAAAGAGCAGGTCTAGACCGGACTCTGGGATGTAAAAGTTAATAAGTGCAAAGTGTCTGATTAGAAACACCAGCTGATGAAGATCTGAATGTTTTTATTGACTTATTGTTATACTTTGATTTGAAATCTGAAAAATACACAAGATAACATGGTTATCCAACCTGGGTTTAATATATTTATAGTGTGCAGATATAATGAAGCATTTCAGTGAGCAACAATTCATCTATATGAACCTGTCCCTGGTCCACAAGGCCCCCTGCTGGACTCAGAGTGTTCCTGGTCTCTGTTCCTGGTCTCTGTCTACACTGAGCATGTGCAGCTGACAGCTAAATGTTGCACTTACACACATAACTCTGCAATGTAACGTGTATTATAGTTGCTCAGAATATTTTCACATTTCATCAAGTGGAGCAAAACTTAATAAGTCAGGATCCTCACCCCCACCCTGTTCACTGGGTTTGTTCGCTCGTGTGAAAGGTAGGGTGAACTATCATGGTCCTAGGGAGTCTCACCCCCAATTTCTACCGGATGCGGAACGTCTGCAGAGTCATTAGGTTTCCATTAATGTGTATCTCCACTGACTCTGGCCCCCGGGCCCCAGCCCTCAAATTTGTGGGTTATGTGATCTCAGCCACGGCTACTCCAAAATCAGGGGATGTTCGGAGGAAGTGAATACCTGAAAAGTCTCAATGTCTCTGAATGTTACTTTGACCGGGGTTTGGTGTGGTGGGTTACTCGCCAGCAGAGCGTGAAGTCCACGTCCAGGCTGAGCTCCCTGGCAAGACTGGCATCCACCACGTTAGCGCCAGAATCCACCAACACCACCTGGGAATGAAGAGCAGAGGAATAAGACAATTTTACTTCAGGCAAGGAGGGAGAAGGACAAGCGTCGATGTTGGTCCGGCTCACCGATGCCCTCTTGTTCATTGCCCTGACTTTGACGAGTGGTGAGAACGCGTCCCGGTTGGACCTGACCAACTGGGGACCCGGTGCTGTCCAAACAACTGCGGCCGCGCTGTGCTGGCTGTGCCATTGTTGAGTTATTTCCACGTGTTCTGGCGTTATCTAATGATCGGGTAGTTGATGCTATCATGTGTTCCATGGAGTCGGACCATGTCCTCCCGTGCTCCGTAGCCGACTCTGTGACTGTGAGGTATCAATACAGTACAGTAAAACAAAACCTTCCTCTTATTTGTGAAATAAGCACGTGACCCGTTTCAACTCCACCCCTCAACCAATCAGAATCGAGAATTTATAAGCTCCAGAACCGGAATGAAGAATTGGAATCAGAATTGTTAAATTCCAAGCGATGCCCAACCCTGGTTACGGTCCACCGGACAGCGCGGGGCCGCCTCCAACTCCTGGTTGAGTGGATCTGATAGCTCATTGGTTGGAGAGTGGTAACCGGACCCTATATGTAGACTTTACCTGGCTCCTACATACCTGATCCCCCTATATGTAGACTTCACCTGGCTCCTACATACCTGATCCCCCTATATGTAGACTTCACCTGGCTCCTACATACCTTATCCCCCCTATACGTAGACTTCACCTGGCTCCTACATACCTGATCCCCCCTATATGTAGACTTTACCTGGCTCCTACATACTTGATCCCCCTATATGTAGACTTCACCTGGCTCCTACATACCTGATCCCCCTATATGTAGACTTCACCTGGCTCCTACATACCTGATCCCCCCTATATGTAGACTTCACCTGTCTCCTACTTACCTGATCCCCTCTATATGTAGACTTCACCTGGCTCCTACATACCTGATCCCCCTATATGTAGACTTCACCTGGCTCCTACATACCTGATCCCCCTATATGTAGACTTCACCTGGCTCCTACATACCTGATCCCCCCTATATGTAGACTTCACCTGGCTCCTACATACCTGATCCCCCTATATGTCGACTTCACCTGGCTCCTACATACCTGATCCCCCTATACTGACGGGACTGTAAGTCATGTAGTCTTCCTTCTCTTCATGTGATGGTTCCCTATTTTAGAAGTGACTGTATCTGCTTCATAGCAACTACACATAGTGTGTGCAGAGGAAACCACAACGCTGCCAACCACAGAGGAAGGGGGGGGGGGGGGTTTACTTGATGAGACTATGAAGAGAACAAAGAGTAGACATCATTTCCCGGCTGTTATGATGGAGGACTCGTCTCTACTGGGGCTGCTCGGTGAGTCCACGACCAACAGCTTCAACTAACACAACATTAAATGCTTTTCTTTGGCTAAAAAGGCTTCTGTGTGTAAATATAACAGGTTTATGATGGCAGCCATTTGAGAGGTTGTGTTCATGATTGTAGAGACAGTTTGTGTTGTTTCCATTGTTGTTTTAACTTTAAATGTCTTGCATCCCAAACTGAAACTGAGCTGCTGTTGATTGTCTTCAGTTGTGATCTCACTGCTGAGCAGCCCAACAAGCCCAGGTCAGTCCACTCTGACAACACTTCATATTAGAGTACACAGGCTACACATACTCACACAGGGACGGGGAGGGAGGGGGGATAAAATGTCTTCACTGAGCAGCCCAACAGGCCCAGGTCAGTACAGGGTCGGTGTCTAGATGGAGCAGTTAGACCCCGATCAGGGTTTGCAGGACGGCTTGAGTTGAAAAAAAGCAGAAAAGCTGTTGATGTCATTTAACTTTCCTGTTTGGCTGAGGACAGGTGACTCATTAGTTGCCTAGCAACAATAACAAGATGCAAGTGGTCTGATCGGGGGGGGGGGGTCTTCAACGATACAGGCAGTAAAAACAGCTGTGTGTGATCGGGGCCTTTGTGGAGACTTCTAGACACGAGGAGAGGGGTCAGACTGAGATTTATGATTATTGATGAGTTTCTCATTAAGAAGTCCGAAGTCGTCAGTGTGTGTTGGTGGACTGGACAACAATAAGTCTGGTACTCATCAAACCTGCACATAGACCACGATCCATCTGACCTACATCTACACCGCAGGCTCCTAGCCACTCATTCTCATACAGGAACCCCCAGGATACCAGATAGGGTGAACCACATCCCTTTGAGACTGAGGAGCTTTAGTGGGGAGATACTTGTTGAAGGCAGACGTATGAAATGAGAAATATAAAGATGGAAAGCATCAAGAAGGTGGAGATAGTTTAAATGATTGTCTCAGAGATCAGAGTTCCCCCCACACTTTGGATACAGCTGTGTACAAAGGCCCAGATTGTCCCATCAACTAGTTTTTTAACTGTTCCCCCTCCCTCCAGTCTCTCTGACTGTGAGTCCCAGCAGCTCTCAGCTGTTTGAAGGTGAGCCTGTCTCTCTGAGCTGTGAGGAGGACAACAGCTCTGCTGGATGGACTCTGAGGAGGAACACCACCAGAGACACCAGGACTCAGTGTGGAGGGGGCTGGGGAAGACCTGCTGGTCCCTCCTGTACCATCAGCTACATGGTCCCGTGGTACAGTGGGGTGTACTGGTGTGAGTCCAGAGAGGGAGCAACCAGTACCAGCATCAGCATCACTGTCCCTGGTAAGATCAGACTGGGGGGTCAGGATTGATGAAGCTGTGTGTGAATGGATGACATGCTGTAGTTTGTCTCTGTGTTGAGGTGGACCAGTGATCCTGCAGAGTCCTGTCCTCCCTGTGACGGAGGGACAAGACCTCACTCTGCACTGTAGGACAGAGACGTCCTCCAACCTCCCAGCTGCTTTCTATAAAGATGGCTCCTTCATCAGGACTGAGTCTGCAGGTCACATGACCATCCCCATGTCTCCAGGTCTGATGAAGGCCTCTACAGGTGCAGCATCAGCAGTGTTGGAGAGTCCCCCCCCAGCTGGGTCTCTGTCTCAGGTGAGGAGGTTACCTTTGATTTCAGGAGTTCATTCATCCAAATATTCACCTGACTCTGACTCTCTCTACAGGGAGACCAGAGACCACAAGCCCACCTCCGAGCTCTCTGCCGCCCCCTGATACCTCTGCAGCTCCACCCCCGGCCTCAGACCTCCTCCCGGCCTCAGACCTCCTCTCCCTTGTGTTGAGACTGGTGTGCCACCTGGTGGTGTTCTGTCCGTACTGCATCTCCACCTTCATCATGGTGTCTCTACATGGAGACAGGACCACAGGTAACTGTCTCACCTGGACTGGTTCTGATGGGGGACAGGTGTCTCTAACAGATCTTCAGCTCCTCCATTATCTTCTTCTTCTTTCTAACCTGCTCTGACTGTAGGAAAGAGTCTACCTGTCGCCACGGTGACGACCTCGCCCACCCAGGCTGAGGAGGGATTGGATGACGACTATGATGATGTCATCACCGCTGTCACCAGAGATCATCACTTCTGATCTGGTCTCAGGATCAGACGTAGACCAGGACGCTGATATAATTACGGTTTCAACATATTCTAAAATATATAAAATCATCACGTTGCTCCGTCACTGCTCTCTGTCATCCTGCAGATTTTCAATAAAGTTTTTCCTGCAGTGTGTGCTGGTCTGGAGTCAGATTGATGTTGAGATGCTGGCTGTGTGTTTCCAGTCAGACAGAAAGTCCCCTGCTGGGCTCAGAGTGAGACGTCCTCTGCCTTTCTCTGTCTGTCTCTGTCTCTGTCTTTGTCGTGTGTGTTTCTACAGAAAACTACGTCATAATCATGTTGTCTTCATGTTGTCCTCATGTTGTCTTCATGTTGTCCTCATGTTGTCTTCATGTTGTCCTCATGTTGTCTTCATGTTGTCTTCATGTTGTCCTCATGTTGTCCTCATGTTGCCGTCATGTTGTCCTCATGTTGTCTTCATGTTGTCCTCATGTTGTCTCCATGTTGTCTTCATGTTGTCCTCATGTTGTCCTCATTTTGTCTTCATTTTGTCCTCATGTTGCCCTCATGTTGTCCTCATGTTGTCCTCATGTTGTCTTCATGTTGTCTTCATGTTGTCCTCATGTTGTCTTCATGTTGTCCTCATGTTGTCCTTATGTTGTCCCCATGTTGTCTTCATGTTGTCTTCATGTTGTCTTCATGTTGTCCTCATGTTGTCTTCATGTTGTCTTCATGTTGTCCTCATGTTGTCTTCATGTTGCACTCATGTTGTCCTCATGTTGTCTTCTTGTTGTCCTCATGTTGTCCTCATGTTGTCTTCATGTTGTCCTCATGTTGTCTTCATGTTGTCTTCATGTTGTCCTCATGTTGTCTTCATGTTGCACTCATGTTGTCCTCATGTTGTCTTCTTGTTGTCCTCATGTTGTCCTCATGTTGTCTTCATGTTGTCCTCATGTTGTCTTCATGTTGCACTCATGTTGTCCTCATGTTGTCTTCTTGTTGTCCTCATGTTGTCCTCATGTTGTCCTCATGTTGTCCTCATGTTGTCTTCATGTTGTCCTCATGTTGTCCTCATGTTGTCCTCATGTTGTCTTCTTGTTGTCCTCATGTTGTCCTCATGTTGTCTTCATGTTGTCCTCATGTTGTCCTCATGTTGTCTTCATGTTGTCCTCATGTTGTCTTCATGTTGTCTTCATGTTGTCCCCATGTTGTCTTCATGTTGTCTTCATGTTGTCCTCATGGTGTCTTCATGTTGTCCTCATGGTGTCCTCATGTTGTCTCCATGTTGTCCTCATGTTGTCCTCATGTTGTCCTCATGTTGTCTTCATGTTGTCTTCATGTTGTCTTCATGTTGTCTTCATGTTGTCCTTATATTGTCTTCATGTTGTCCTCATGTTGTCCTCATGTTGCCCTCATGTTGCCTTCATGTTGTCCTCATGTTGTCCTCATGTTGTCCTCATGTTGTCTTCATGTTGTCTTCATGTTGTCCTCATGTTGTCTTCATGTTGTCCTCATGTTGTCTTCATGTTGTCCCCATGCTGTATTCATGTTGTCCTCATGTTGTCCTCATGTTGTCCTCATGTTGTCCCCATGTCGTCTTCATGTTGTCTTCATGTTGTCTTCATGTTGTCCCCATGTTGTCTTCATGTTGTCCTCATGTTGTCCTCATGTTGTCCCCATGTTGTCCTCATGTTGTCCTCATGTTGCCCTCATGGTGTCCTCATGTTGTCCCCATGTTGTCCTCATGTTGTCCTCATGTTGCCCTCATGTTGTCCTCATGTTGTCCTCATGTTGTCCTCATGTTGTCCCCATGGTGTCCTCATGTTGTCCTATATCAATGTTCTTTTTAACTCCCCAAAATAACATGATTGATTCCACACAACGCTCTTTGCCAAGTACAAATCTCTACTTTCATTAATTTTGGGGCGTCTTATTCAATTTTATAGCATTTGAAACCAAATTGAAGTGTTTTTGAAATAGTATTGAGAGTAAAAGTTGACATATTCCAGTCTGTGATTATCATCAACATCCATTCCTTTAATTTTAGTCCCAATAATTCCTAATTTCTGCTTTTCTAACTCAAACATCAGGTATAATTTCCTATAAATGAGGTTTATTGACCATAAATTCCAAAAATAACTAAAACTAAAGTTAATAAGTTAGTGTTACGTAGTGTTGAGAAAGTGACAAACATTGAATAATGTGTTGATTTCAGTGTTGACACCAGACACCACGAGCGTGAACTCTCTCTTCTCACTTCCTCTACTACACCTACACGCTTCCTAAAGGTTATAAGAAGCTGCGTTGGCCAAATCCAGTACTTCACTTGCAAATACTGTACATATACATATATTCTATAGTTACATTATGCACATATACTCTCATACTCGCACACATGTCATGTTATGCAGGATGCATGTGTGTGTATGTATGTGTGTGTGTGTGTATGTGTATATATGTTTGTGTGTGTGTATGTGTGTGTATGTGTTTGTGTGTGTATATATGTATGTATGTATGTGTGTGTGTGTTTGTGTGTGTATGTGTATATATGTTTGTGTTTATGTGTTTGTGTGTGTGTGTGTGTGTGTGTGTATGTATGTATGTCTGTGTGTGTGTGTGTGTGTGTGTGTGTGTATGTATGTATGTATTGTGATATCATGAGAGGCTACACGGCTCTCGGCGGGGCAGTTCAGCAGTGCAAGGACACAAATGTAGAATGTAACAAAAGAGTTTTTAATAAAGTTCTTGGGAATCAACAAAAATGGTATGCCAAATACAAAACGATAACTCAGGATAAGGCTGATCTTGTAATAGTCCAAACTTAAACAATGTCTCTTCAAACTTCAACTCAAAACCCGATTCCCTCAGGTAAATCTCTTCCTCCGAAACAAGTCTTTCAGCCTTACTTTTTAGACAGCGTTGCAGCCCGTGGCCAATCTGTCGGTAAGTATTCCAGTCTTCAGGTAAGTATTCCAGTCTTCAGGTAAGTATTCCAGTCTTTCAATCCTTCTCATGGAAAGTGCCGTTCCGATCCTCTGAGAGCACAAGTTGCTACTCTCCCCAACAACTCTTCTCCTCAACAAGTGTGTCTGGGCCTTAAAAAGCCCTTCAGTTCATCAAGCCCTGATCGGTCTCAGGTGTGTTGGGATGCTGTGTGCCTGAGGGGTGGAGTTTCCAACTCCACCAGCAGATGGTGCCAAAGCTATCCGTGACTGCAGCCATCTCAGGGGTACGTAGCGGCCCTCCAGAACGCAGCCTCTCGTGACATCACACATCCCCCCCCTCGAGACCGACGTCCTCGTCGGGGTGAAGGAGGCGAAGAAGGCGTCGCGCCGGGAAAGGGCATCCGCATTGCCGTGGCGCTTGCCCGCCCTGTGGACAACAGAGAAGTTAAACGCCTGTAAGCTCAAGAACCATCTGGTAACCCTCCTGTTAGTCTCCCTGTTCCTGGCCATCCACTGTAGAGGGGCATGATCGGACACCACCGTAAACCGTCGTCCCAGGAGGTAGAACCGCAGGGATTCCAGGGCCCAGGTTACCGCGAGGCACTCCTTTTCCACAGTGGAATAGTTCTTCTCCCTTGGCAGTAGCTTCCTGCTGAGGTAGAGAACGGGATGTTCCTCACCGTCATGCGCCTGGGCGAGAACAGCACCCAGACCCACCTCCGAAGCGTCTGCCTGGACAATGAAGTCCTTCTCGAAGTCCGGCGCCACCAGGATTGGACCGGAACACAGGACTTGCTTCAGGTTGATGAAGGCCGCCTCCGCCTCGGGATTCCACCTCACCATCCGTGAGTGGCGGTTGGTTGTCAGCTCTGTTAGAGGTGCAGCAATAGTAGCAAAATCCGTTATAAACCGTCTGTAATAGCGGCTAGGCCCAAAAATGACCTCACCTGTTTTTGGTGATGGGCCGTGGCCAGTCCTGTATGGCCCGCAACTTGGCTTCCTGAGGCTTGACCAACCCCGCCCAATGGTGTACCCCAGGTAGTTTGTCTCGCTGAAGGCCAGCCTACACTTCTCTGGGTTTGCCGTGAGCCCTGCTTCCCTGAGTGAATCTATCACAGCCTGTACTGTAAGTGGCTGGCCCAATCAGGACTTTGTATGACTACATCGTCCAAATATGCTGCTGCGTACCTTTGTGGGGTGCGAGGACGCGATCCATCAAACGCTGGAACGTGGCAGGCGCCCATGGAGACCAAACGGGAGCCGGGTGTACTGGTAGAGCCCCTGGTGTGGCAAAGGCCGTCTTCTCCTTTGACGCCGGGGTCAGGGGCACCTGCCAGTATCCTTTGGTGAGGTCAAGGGTGGTTAGGAAGCGAGCATGCCCCAAAGAATCTATCAAGTCCTCCACACGAGGCATGGGGTATGCATCAAACTCAGACACTTCATTTAATTTCCGAAAGTCATTGCAAAATCGTGCCGACCCGTTTGGTTTGGGAACCAGTACAATGGGACTTGCCCAGGCGCTTTGGGACTCTTCGATCACCCCCAGCTCCAGCATCTTCCTTACCTCCTCCTGAATCACCCTTAAACGAGCCTCCGGCACGCGGTAAGGGCGCTGGTTCACCGTTTTGCCAGGCATGGTGCGGATCTCATGTTGTACCACCTCCGTGTGCCCAGGTAGGGAGGAGAAGACATCTCGGTTGCGATCCACCAACTCCAGGACCATCTGCCGTTGATGCGGGACAGGCTTGGACCCACCTGAACCTCTTCTCTCCCGGGTTCCTTGGACTCTGTGGGGGGCAGACAACTGAACAACGCCTCCCTGGCGTGCCACTTTTTCAAAAGGTTGACATGATATATCTGCTCGGGCTTTCTTTTATCTGGTTGCCTCACCTTGTAGTTTACGTCTCCCACCCGTTCAATGACCTCGTAGGGCCTCTGCCAGGTGGCCAGGAATTTGCACTCCACGGTGGGCACCAGGACCAGCACTCGGTCCCGGGCTTAAACTCTCTGGGTTGAGCAGATCTGTTGTAAGAAGCTTGCTGTTGCCGTTGAGCAGCCTCCATGTGTTCACGCATCATGGGATAGACAGCCTTCATTCTCTCTCTCATAGCCCCGACATGCTCGATCAGGGTCCGCTGTCGGCACGGTTGCTCCTCCCAGGCCTCCTTGGCGATGTCCAGCAGTCCTCGGGGCCTGTAAGATAGCAAGAGCTCAAAGGGTGAAAAACCAGTAGACGACTGAGGTACCTCTCTCACCGCAAACAGTAGGTACGGTAGCAGCTGATCCCAGTTGCGCCCATCCTCCTCGATCGCCTTCCGTAGCATGGCTTTTAGGTTTTGTTAAAACGTTCGCAAGCCCGTCTGTCTGGGGTGGTAGACAGACGTTCTCAGCTGCTTGATTTTCAGCAGAGTACAGAGTTCTTTCATAACCTTGGACATGAACGGACTCCCTTGGTCTGTCAATATCTCCTTCGGGAGCCCCAGACTCGTTGACAGAAGGAACAGCTCCTTGGCGATCTGTTTGGACGTAGCCTTCCTCAGCGGGATGGCCTCAGGATATCGGGTTGCATAGTCCAGGATGACCAGAATGTACTGATGTCCCCTGGAACTCTTCGGTAAGGGCCCAACGATGTCCAGTCCGATCCTCTCGAACGGGTCTCGATAATGGGCAAGGGAATGAGCGGGTTTCTATATGTGGGCTTAGGTGCCACCCTCTGACACTCAGGGCAACTACGACAGTAGTTCTCTATCTCTTTGTGCACCCCTGGCCAAAAGAAGCCGCAAGATCCTTTCCTTCGTCTTCTCCACCCCTAGGTGGGCCCCTAGCGGGTGGGTGTGTGCCAGGTTGAGTACGGTGGTCCGGTGGGGCTGTGGTACGAGGAGCTGTTCCTGCACCTCTCCATCTTTCCGTACCACCTGATACACTAACCCCCGGTTTACTGCAAAATGGGGGTAGGTAGGGCTTGTCCTATCCCCTAACACCACGCCC
>JABXJD010000331.1:302500-322500 GCA_013375575.1 Percina caprodes
ATTTCTATAAAGATGACTCCTTCATCAGGACTGAGCCTGCAGGTCACATGACTATCCACCATGTCTCCAGGTCTGATGAAGGCCTCTACAGGTGCAACATCAGCAGTGTTGGAGAGTCCCCCCCCAGCTGGGTCTCTGTCTCAGGTGAGGAGGTTACCTTTGATTTCAGGAGTTCATTCATCCAGATATTCACCTGACTCTGATTCCCTCTACAGGGAAACCAGAGACCTCAGACCCTCCAACCTTTGCAGCTCCCCCCCCGGCCTCAGACCTCCTCCCCCTTGTGTGCAGACTAGTCGTCCACCTGGTGGTGTTCTGTCCGTACTGCATCTCCACCTTCATCATGGTGTCTCTATATCGAGACAGGACCACAGGTAAGACTCTGACTCAATCAATAACGTACTACCTCTCTAGTGTAGATGATTGAAAGTTGTCTTTAACCCTCATGTCGTCCTCATGTTGCCCTCATGTTGCCCTCATGTTGCCCTCATGTTGCCCTCATGTTGCCCTCATGTTGCCCTCATGGTGTCCTCATGGTGTCCTCATGTTGTCCTATATCAATGTTCTTTGTAATTCCCCAAAATAACATGATTGATTCCACACAACGCTCTTTGCCAAGTACAAATCTCTACTTTCATTAATTTTGGAGCGTCTTATTCAATTTTATAGCATTTGAAACCAAATTGAAGTGTTTTTGAAATAGTATTGAGAGTAAAAGTTGATATATTCCAGTCTGTGATTATCATCAACATCCATTCCTTTAATTTTAGTCTCAATAATTCCTAATTTCTGGTTTTCTAACTCAAACATTAGGTATAATTTCCTATAAATTAGGTTTATTGACCATAAATTCCAACAATAACTGTAAAACTGAAGTTAATAAGTTAGTATTATGTTGTGTTGGAAACGTCAACAAAGTGAGAAACATTGAAAAAAGAGACAAAAATGTAAAAAAGTTAAAATATAAATTTTGATGGGTAGTAAAAGAGTTAACGAGCTTATTTTTCTAACCTGCGCTGACTGTAGGAAATGACCTGCCTGTTTCCGTGGTGACGACCCCCCCCACCCAGGCTGAGGAGGGATTGGATGATGACATCACTGCTGTTACCACGGAGCATCACTTCTGAACTGATTTGAAATTAGCAAAAAATTTTAAAGTCGTCCCGTGGATCAAAACAGTGGAGGACCCAGAACGCTTCCCTGTGGAACTCCACATGCTGTAGTTTGACTTAGACTGAGCAACACTATGTAACTTTTCCCGCTTCCGTCCCCCTACAGGTTGTCTCATAAGAACTACAGGTCGCGTTACCCGCCGCTTCGGTCACCCTACAGGTTGTCTCATAAGAACTACAGCTTGCTCTTCGGCCCCCCCTACAGGTTTCAAAGGAACTACAGATCGCGCTACACGTTGCTTTGGTCCCCCTACACGTTGCTTCGGTCCCCCTACAGGTTGTCTCAAAGTAACGTTACCTCTAGCTCTGCATGTCATAGCTGGACTTGGATCTGCACGTTGTTAAACTCAAGATGTTAAGAACTGATTGTTGTTCACATTCTGCTGCGAGGAGGTTTTTATTTAGATGTCAAGTTTTTAATTTCTTTGTTTCTAATAAAATAAAAGCTGATCTTAACTTCACTTCTCTCGTATCAAACAGCCTGTTTCCTCGTCGCTGACAGACATCGTCATTAGCTACGTTTACGTCCACGTGTCCAATTATCTAAAGTTCGGTAAAATAAGTCCTGTGAATAAATCTGGTGAAAGTGTGTTTCCATCCAACGGCTTTAAAGCCGATAAAACCCTGTGGGACAAAAAGTTAAAAACATTGATTAAAAAGCGTCAAAAGTGTTGATTTTCACTTTTGACGGGAAGACAACACGAGGGTTAAAACGTCGACCACTGGTGTCTACAGTCAAGATATGAACATTATGTTATTCAGGACCAACTGGGCTGGTAGAATAAAGTGAAAAAAGTGACACTTATCTATCTCTGCTCTTATCTTTGCTGTTGAAAACCGCAATGTCCCCGCTGTGGGACAAATAAAGGTTTTCTTATCTTAGCGCTGGCCACGCTAGCCGTCCTGGGGGGTCAGAGACTAAGATGTGCTAGGTGTTGTGGATCTCAGCTCTCCTTCATCTCCTTGTCGCATCGATGACTCTGAGACCATTTGTGCACGTTTAAGGTACCTGGCTGAACAACGACTGTTGCTAGGGCTGCCACCTGTCCACTCTCCGGGGACACTGACTGTCCCGGTTTTCACAAGGCTAGTGAATATTTATGTTCAATTTACTATTTTCTCTCCACTTGAAATATGTGTTGTGCACAGAGCGGTCTCCTGTGTGTAGAAGGCGCTCTCATTGGCGCTGTAGGGGACGGGACGTATTGGACGGGATGTAGGGGACGGGACGTAGAGGACGGGATGTAGCACAAGCACTGGTGTCTAAGCAATCAGGTACGCTGAGATAAATTAGGTAAAATATTTTAGATTAAGTTTAAAATATTCAGTACTATGCACAATCCTACTGCACACAGGCCGATTCTGTCTTGTGGGTCTAACGTCTAATGGACATTAGCGGTTGGTGGGGTCAACATGTCCAGGTTTTATGAGACATAGGTGGAAACCCAAACATGGTCCTTTATGGAAATGGCTGTCAGACGTTCAGAGGACTTGGAGCTAGCTTAGCATACTGAAAAGCTGCAACCTCAGCATCTGCTGAACTTGCGCAGAAACAACAAAATAGACACAAACAGCTTTTTAAAATTCTTATTGAAAACCAAACATTTAGACTATTTTAGCACAAATTATGAGATTATTTGCTAATTTTTGATAATTCTCAATCTGGAAATATGCTTCCCATTGAAATACATAACTTTAAAATGCAAGCTCACCACATGAAAATAATGACATTAATGTGTCCTGTTCACAAATCAACATCGTCAGATTGCAAACTGTCAGACTAGGCAGCACTAACACAAAGTTGAATCTGTTTTCCACGTTTGTTCACTATCAACAGTCCAGTAAGAAAAGTAGTGCCAAAGAAACTCCCAGTCCAACGTACAGGCCTACAGGGGTGGAGCTTCCATCCTTGTCGCATCCACTGTTTGAAGCTGGAGATGACAAAAAACACAAGAGTCAAGAAATGAGTGGATAGTGGAGCAGCTTTCACCCTTCAGCTACACAGAGACAGACCCACTCACCTGTAACCTGCAGACGGATGATTCTGATTGGCTCTGAGTCGATGATGGCTCTCTTTGTACGTCTGAAACCACCTGATGCAACTCGACACTCGTATGTTCCTGTGTCGTGTCTGCTCACATTCTTTAGAAGTAAAGACACGTTTCCATGCTTCAGATCTCGGTCCACCAAGTCCACTCGGCCCTTAAAGGACGGATGCTGGTGGGTTGCGTCCAAGCGTCCGTCTCTGTAGAAGAGGACGTACTCTGGCTCCAGGTCAGGTCTGCTCCAGTCTACAGCTCTGATGGGGACATCAGCGGTCTTGCAGAGCAGATAGGCATCCTGTCCCGGGGGAACTGATACCACAACCAGGTCTGAAAAACAATAACACTGGAACTAGTTTACAGCATTCAGCTATAAAATCATACAGCAGTTTTACTGTGAATTTAGTCATTTGCTGTTTCTCAATGTAAAGG
Source organism: Percina caprodes (assembly GCA_013375575.1). Classification (NCBI taxonomy): domain Eukaryota; kingdom Metazoa; phylum Chordata; class Actinopteri; order Perciformes; family Percidae; genus Percina; species Percina caprodes. The sequence goes on from JABXJD010000331.1 coordinate 306,147, forward strand.
ATCCTTCCTTGGTAGGACTAGTCCTTCCAAGGAAGGATCCTTCAGGAGCAGGTCAGAGTCCTCCTTAGCATTTGGAGAACATGTACAATGGAACAGGCTGTCAAGTGCACGTCATTGCGGGTTCGCGTCATTGAATTTTTTTGCTGTACACAAAATGGTTGTGGAACTGTTAACTGTGCTGTTTAATTATGCTGTTGGGATGGAGAAGATGAATCAGAAGCCGTTTCTTAATGTCAAGGAAGGATCCTCCAAAGCCAGGAGGAGGACGCTACGTCATCAACGTACGTCGAAGGATCGTTCCAATGTCCAAAGCGTTAAGCTTTATATTGATGTAAAACATTAACGGTGATAACAAATGTACGGCAAACATTAAAGATACTTACACTTAAATTATTATTTCACCGCCAGCAATGCCGCTCAAACTCGCGCTTAGGTCCGCTATTTAATTTTTTTTTAACGAGCCGGCAAAGGCCCGCACATAGGATTGTGGGTGATTTGGGACCGCAAAGGATACACTTATGCATCCTTCTCTGTCTATGGTTAAATTTTCTGAATGAAGGACTCAGTCCTTGGAGGAATTCGTGGGATCCTTGACATTGAAACGGTCCTTCGGCGGTCGTCGATGGCGTAGCGTCTTCCTTCTGGCTTTGGAGGATCCTACCTTGACATCAAGAAATGGGGATTATTGATATTTACCAGGAGCTGCTTCGGACAGAAGAAACAGGAACATAAAGGCAGCCATGACAGCTGAGTGTTTATCTGTTGTCATTTTTCACTCTGCTCTGAATACTTGTTCCAACACGGAAACAGCTAGCGGCTGTCGAAACAGAATGACTCGGCAGTGTAGTTGTAATGCCCGAAGGACTTCCGTACTGCAACAAAAGTATCGCGAGATAACGTGATGACGTGATACAGTGATTGTGTGATACGTGATGTCAGGAGTGTGAAACCAAAACTAACCCGATCAAAGAGAATAAAAAGTGCCTTTGTCTGTGACGGGACTGTCCTGTCTGAGAAGTGTCAGAATTGGTCACTATATATGGGAATAATAAGTGTGTGTGGTCCCTCTCGGTCCACGCTGGGATCCTGGACTCTGTCTTTACTGCGGTAGTCTGCATGCATTAGCTCACACGGCTACCTTCCCTTTCCATTCCTTCCCTTGAGACTGTGCACGCTACCGCTCCTGAGTCCTGCTGTGCTAATTATGATCTAGTTTTTAGATAATTACAGAAACAGAAAAACTGTCTATAATATCAAAACATAGCCTATATCCAAAAAGAAACCAAAAAAGGAACAGAAAAAGCATCATCTCTCCCCTGATTTCTTAGCTAGAGAGAGAGATAATTTATTAGATAGATACTTTATTAGATACTTTAATAGATAGCTAGATAGATACTTTATTACAAAGAGAGATACTTTATTAGATAGATAGATAGATAGATAGCAGACGGATGATTCTGATTGGCTCCGAGTCGATGATGGCTCTCTTTGTACGTCTGAAACCACGTGATGCAACTCGACACTCGTATGTCCCTGTGTCGTGTCTGCTCACATTCTTTAGAAGTAAAGACACGTTTCCATGCTTCAGATCTCGGTCCACCAAGTCCACTCGGCCCTTAAAGGACGGATGCTGGTGGGTTGCGTCCAGGCGTCCGTCTCTGTAGAAGAGGACGTACTCTGGCTCCAGGTCAGGTCTGCTCCAGTCTACAGCTCTGATGGGGACGTCAGCGGTCTTGCAGGGCAGATAGGCATCCTGTCTCGGGGGCACTGATACCACAACCAGGTCTGAAAAACAATAACACTGGAACTAGTTTACAGCATTCAACCCATACGTAATAACCAATACATATCCAACCCAAGAAAATACATCTACAACCCAAGACAATACATATACAACCTTAGAAACACATATACAACCCTATAAAATATATATACAACCCAAAAATACATATCCAACCCTAGAAAATACATATACAACCCTAGAAAATATATATACAACCCAAAAATACATATAAAACCTAAGAAAATACATATACAACCCAAGAAAATATATATACAACCCTAGAAAATATATATACAACCCCAGAAAATATATATAAAACCCTAGAAAATACATATACAACCCTTGAAAATATATATACAACCCAAAAATACATATCCAACCCTAGAAAATACATATACAACCCTAGAAAATATATATACAACCCAAAAATACATATAAAACCTAAGAAAATACATATACAACCCAAGAAAATACATATACAACCCAAGAAAATACATATACAACCCAGGAAAATATATATACAACCCAAGACAATACATATACAACCCTAGAAAATACATATACAACCCTTGAAAATATATATACAACCCAAAAATACATATCCAACCCTAGAAAATACATATACAACCCTAGAAAATATATATACAACCCCAGAAAATATATATAAAACCCTAGAAAATACATATACAACCCAAGAAAATACATATACAACCCAAGAAAATACATATACAACCCAGGAAAATATATATACAACCCAAGACAATACATATACAACCCAAGAAAATACATATACAACCCAGGAAAATACATATACAACCCTAGACAATACATATACAACCCAAGAAAATACATATACAACCCAAGAAAATATATATACAACCCAAGAAAATACATCAACAACCCAAGAAAATACAACCCTACAAAGACAAAAGCCTATCTTTGAATTCTATTCCATGTAAAAAATGTTATTTTTAGACATTATTCACACTTTCATAAATCCAGTCTCATCATCAAAGACTAAAATGAACTGTACATGAATTTTCATTTTTTCTTAACAAGATGACATCATTCAATAAGACAAGTCAGGAATAAAGTCTACATGCATCTTTTCACAATAAAAGCCGATATTTACCAGATGCCGCCGTGAGAGCTGATGGAGTCATACTTCACCTCCTTCCCTGTTCTCACCCTCTTTTGGTCTGTTTCTACTCTGGGCTGTAGTGGTTTCCTACCATCCAGTGTAAAGATGAAGGTCTGGTGAGTGGGTGTGACTACTGGGAAGTAGGGTTTGGTACCGGAAATCATGCATTTCAGGGTTTGGCACTCTATCAGAACTGCACTCCAATTAAGTAAAGCTGGAGTCATCGCTCTAATATTTAAAAGGCTCAAAATAAATCAATACAGCCCATTATACTTCCACGTACACATCTCAATGCACATTTTAAAAATCTTAACTGTATAAAAAGTGAATGGATGTTTAATTGCAATACCGAGCAAGTGGCCCCTGGAAGAAAATGGCTGCCGTTTCTTGCCATAAAGACTCCGTGGTAAAAGTGGAGATAGAAAGTCTGAACACAATGTGGGGGGGGGGGTGCAGCTAAGGTTAGTCTGAGCAGATAGATAGATCTAGATAGATAGATACTTCGATAGAGAGATAGATAGATACTTCGATAGATAGATAGATACTTCGATAGAGAGATAGATACTTCGATAGAGAGATAGATACTTCGATAGAGAGATACTTCGATACAGAGATAGATACTTCGATAGAGAGATAGATACTTTGATAGAGGGATACTTCGATAGAGAGATAGATACTTCGATAGAGAGATACTTCGATAGAGAGATACTTCAATAGAGAGATAGATAGATACTTCGATAGAGAGATAGATAGATACTTCGATAGAGAGATAGATGGATAGATAGATAGATAGATAGATAGATAGATAGATAGATACTTTATTCATCCCAAAGGAAATTTTAGAACATTATAATATTATGTCCATTGGTGTTGCCGTGACAGACTTCAGAGTTTGTCTCTGTCTTCATGGACAGATGTGGAGCAGCTGGTTCTGAGGACCCTCCAGGACCGGTCCAGGTCCAGCTGGTCTCCCCTTGTACCAGGAACACCTCATGTTACATTAACCCAGACCTTTGGTACATATTCTTATGTTGGCCGTACTAAAGCTCCAAAGCTGATTGGTTGTTGATCGCGTGCAGCTGCAGCTTCTTTCACCATCCTTTGACCACATTTCCGTGGTTAGACAGAGACGCAGGTACAATATCACACCCCTGCACCCTGCACCCTGCACCCCTGCACCCTGCACCCTGCACCCTGCACCCTGTTCACTTCCTGCCAAACCACCAACATCCACAGGAAGATTCACAGCTTCTAATGTTGCTGCTGTTCAACACTGAATCTTCAGAAAAAGAGACGTTTCACCCAAGGCATCTGGGCTGTGTGTGTGTGCGCGTGTGTGTGTTTCGGTGTGTGTAACTTTCATCCAAGGCATTAAAACAATGAACACACACACACACACACACAGACACACACACACGGGTTACATTGTATTCATTGTTTAATTTCCATTCTGGTGTCAGTCCGTTATTTTACGTCTTCATTTAGTTTTTCTTCTCTGTTCTGACACTGAATGTATCTGCTTTGGTTTTAGACTGCAGAGGAAACCACAACACTGCCGGTCACAGAGGAAGGAGGGGGAGGAGGGGGTTACTTGATGAGACTATGAAGAGAACAAAGAGTAGACATCATTTCCCGGCTGTTATGATGGAGGACTCGTCTCTACTGGGGCTGCTCGGTGAGTTCTCTCTGTCTTCATCAGCTGAAGGAAATACAAGATAAAAGAGAACTGAGGCAGCTGTAGTTTGTGTTTTTGGCTACAAATGATCCTAAAACCTTAAATTATGAAACCCTTATTTTGAAAGGTTGTGTAAATGCTTTTGCAGACAGTTTTTAACATGTTTTTTTCCATTTGTGTGTCATTCCCTGAATGTCTTGCATCCCAAACTGAAACTGAGCCGTTGATTGTCTTCAGTTGTGATCTCACTGCTGAGCAGCCCAACAAGCCCAGGTCAGTCCACTCTGACAACACTTCATATTAGAGTACACAGGCTCCACATACTCACACAGGGGCGGGGAGGGGGTATGGTATGACTACATTAGCTCAATAAAATGTCTTCACTGAGCAGCACAACAGGCCCAGGTCAGTACACTCTGACACTTTCAGAATAACAGAAAACATCATGGCGTCTGCAAAAGTTTGGGCCCCCTGCAGAGTTAATACCTTGTACCCCCCCCCCCCAGTTGGAGACGATTCTTGTAGCCAGCCAAGAGTCTTTAATTCTTGTTTGAGGTATCTTCGCCCATTCTTCTTTCCAAAAGTCTTCCAGTTCTTTGAGATTTCTGCTCTTTTAAGGTCTATCATAGATTTTACATTATGTTGAGGTCAGGAGATTGTGAAGGCCATGGCAAAACCTTCAGTTTACGCCTCTTGATGTAATCCAGCGTGGAGTTTGAGGTGTGTTTAGGATCATTATCCATTTGTAGAAGCCGTCCTCTCTTTAACTTCAGCTTTTTCACAGATGGCATCAAGTTAGCCTCCAAAATGTGCACTTTATATTAAAGTACACAGGGTTACACATACTCAAACGGGGGGGGGGGGTATTGTATGACTACATTAGCTCGATAAAATGTCTTCAGTGAGCAGCACAACAGGCCCAAGTCAGTACTCCTTATTGTTTCTAGAGAGGAAGTCGTCTTTAGAGTGTGTCTAGCAAGAGGACCGGGATCACACCAAAAAACTGTAATACTTAAAATTGTATCTTTACACATACGTTTCTCAAATGTGGCCCTAATCCTCTTCTGTAGTCGAACGGTGGCCGAAGCAGTGACTCCGAAATTCCACAAGTTTTACAGTGTGGTGTTGTGAAGAATATGAAATCAGTTATGAACACCATGAGATTTGGGTTTTAGTTAAAATAGTTAAGTGAAGTGTGAATGTTTTGTTCTTATAAAGAACGTTTCTAGTCTTAACAACTTCTTAAAAGAACAGGAACCATTCACACACTGTGGCCGAGGCTGCCATAAACACATTTACGCTCCGATGAGGCAGCATCGGGAGGCAACTCGGGGTTCAGTGTCTGGCCCAAGGACACTTCATGGGACTGCAGGGCCAGGAATCGACTACCAACCTTCTCATTCCCATACCACTGAGCCACAGCAGCCCTAATGATGCAACATACTGTATGACCGGGAGTCTTCACAGGGAGATTTTGTTGGGTTTTGACCAGATTCTGTAGCCCTACCACTATAAATACTGTGTATATATATATATATATACATATGAGACCCCAGTCGTGTATCTTTAGCAAAGTATCACTGGGTGCCATTTTTAGGACCTTCAAAGAGTTTCTTGAGTTCAATTGAAAATGTTAAATATCACCAATTCATTTTTAACCATCCCCCTCCCTCCAGTCTCTCTGACTGTGAGTCCCAGCAGCTCTCAGATGTCTAGAGGACAGTCTGTCTCTCTGAGCTGTGAGGAGGACGACAGCTCTACTGGATGGACTTTGAGGAGGAACACCACCAAAGACAAAGCTGGAACCAGAGCTGAGTGTGGGGTTGACTGGGGAAGACCTGCTGGTTCCTCCTGTATCATCAGCTACATCCTCCCGTGGGACAGTGGGGTGTACTGGTGTGAGTCCAGAGAGGGAGAAACCAGTACCAGCATCAGCATCACTGTCTCTGGTAAGATCAAACTGGTTGTTTCCTCAACAAGACTTCAGATTTTAAGACCGACGCAGTTGTTAAATGTCACATTACGTCCCCATGTCGTTCAAATTAATGCACCTGAACCCATTGAGGGCGTGCTGGTCTTACAGGGAGGTGTGTTCAGGTGCATTCTGGGCGTGCTGGTCTTACAGGGAGGTGTGTTCAGGTGCATTCTGGGCGTGCTGGTCTTACAGGGAGGTGTGTTCAGGTGCATTCTGGGCGTGCTGGTCTTACAGGGAGGTGCGTTCAGGTGCATTCTGGGCGTGCTGGTCTTACAGGGAGGTGTGTTCAGGTGCATTCTGGGCGTACTGATCTTACTGGGAGGTGTGTTCAGGTGCATTCTGGGCGTGCTGGTCTTACAGGGAGGTGTGTTCAGATGCATTCTGAGCGTGTTGGACAGATATGAACCCGGACGGCAACACAACTTTATTGATGTGGATCAGAGATAACGTAATATAAAAAAATTAAAACAACGGTAACAAAACTGACCAAAAATTGAAAACTGTGACAACAAAAATTGGGATAAAAACCTAATAAAAGCGTCCCAGGTGAGGAGGTCACCTTTGATTTCAGGAGTTCATTCATCCAGATATTCACCTGACTCTGATTCTCTCTACAGAGAAACCAGAGACCTCAGACCCTCCAAACTCTGCAGCTCCACCCCCAGCTTCAGGCCCTCCTCCGAGCTCTCTACCGTCCCCCATAACATCAGCTCCGCCCCCTAAACCCTCTGCAGCTCCCCCGGCCTCAGACTCTCCAACCTCTGCAGCACCCCCCCCAGCCTCAGACCTCCTCCCCCTTCTGTTGAGACTAGTCGTCCACCTGGTGGTGTTCTGTCCGTACTGCATCTCCACCTTCATCATGGTGTCTCTATATCGAGACAGGACCACAGGTAAGACTCTGAATCAATCAATCAATCAACAACGTACGACCACTTTGGTGTTGATGATTAATTATCTAAATTTTCTGTCTAACCTGCTCTGACTGTAGGAAATGACCAGCCCGTCTCCGTGGTGACGACCCCGCCCCCCCAGGCCGAGGAGGGATTGGACGACGGCCATGATGTCACCACGGAGCATCACTTCTGAACCGATCTGAAAGTGTATTTCTGTGTTACTGTACAGCGACCAGCAGGTGTCTAAAGGGCTTCACATCAGAAACCAAGAGGAGAAACACACATCATCCAATAGAAAGAGTGATCGTAGACAACAGTCAAATCAGAAAAGGTTGCCTAGCAACAGGAGAAGAAGTTAAGTTAGTCACACCACTGCTACGTATGAAAAGCCAGACTAATAGTGTGTCTCAAATCGCGGACTTCCTTCCAGACAGCACACTTCGTGCACTACGTACTGTCTTGCATAGTGTGTACATTTCGACAGAGGAGTGTTGTCTCAAAGCACGCACGCCACGTGCACTTACTGGAAATGATGATTTCATTTCATCCCTCCTATAAATGACTTTTTCCAACCACATCTCTGACTCATCCTGAGTGTTTTTAACTTGCTCGACTACTGGCTCCATCAACCCACAACTTAGACTTAGAGACTTAGACTTAGACTTAGCGACTTAGACTTAGAGACTTAAACTTAGAGACTTAGACTTAGAGACTTAAACTTAGACTTAGAGACTTAGACTTAGAGACTTAGAGACTTAGAAACTTAGAGACTTAGAGACTTAGAGACTTAGAAATTTAGAGACTTAGAGACTCTTTATTAATCCTTTTTGGATGACTCCTGCAAGGAAATTGAAATTTCCAGCATCAGTTTTAACAAGAATACAGTTTAGAAGATAATATAAAGATAACAACAATAACAGTAATAATAACAATAAGAACCTTTGGCTATAAAAAGATGCTAAATGAAAGAAAAGTGCAAACAATGAATATATAAAAGTAACAACGTGATACAAATAACTAAAAAGCATTTATTTTCTCCCAAGAGACCCTGAAGACTGAGACCCTGAGACCATGAAACACTCCCATTAGACTAGTGCCCCATCTCCTGGCGCCTTGGAAAAGTACACCTGTGTTATATTAGCAGTAATATTTATTCTGTATGTGACTGATACACAAAGAGATATAAGTACATGGTTCTGTAAGTTAGTAATTAAAGTTTTCATCATGTTTTAGATAAAAAGCTTCATTTATTTCACTAATTTAGCCTCAAGTCACTCGTCTTTTAACATTTTCTGATAACGATTCCTTTTGCATGAATGTAAATCTACTTAATAGATAATAAATGCAGTTTAAGGTCTTCTGTAGAGAGGACTCATCCTCTATGTCCTCTGAGACATGTAGAGAGGACTCGTCCTCTATGTCCTCTGAGATATGTAGAGAGGACTCGTCCTCTATGTCCTCTGAGATAGGTAGAGAGGACTTTATTTTTTATTATTTATTAATGGAGCCCCAGGACGGACTTTGGACACCTGGCTTTGAAACGTATGCGTTGAATTTGTGTAACAGTCCTTACTTCCGTTAGCTTCTGTTAGCTTCTGTAAAGCCTCTGTCTGTTAACTTCTGTTAGCTTCTGTTAGCTTCTGTTAGCTGTCTAGTCCCCTGTCTTGTGTCTGTTAATGTGTGTGTTTGTGTGTTTGTGTGTTTATGTGTGTGTGTGTGTGTGTGTCTGTTTCTGCATTATTCGTAAGCTGTGGATTTCACTCTTTCTGTTGCATTCTTTTTGTTTTGTTGTTCTTTTGGTTTGTTTGGTTCTCTCTCTGTGTGACCCTCCTCTGGGACCATGTCACCATGGGGGGCAACAGGTCACCATGGGGGGCAACAGGTCACCATGGGGGGCATCAGGTTACCATGGGGAACCCTACAGGACCTCCAAGCTCCAGATAAAAGTATGTGTAATTTAAAGTGTTTGAGGAAAAAACAGCAGCGAACTAGACATGGCCTCCCCCCCAGAGAAAGAGGAGAGTCCGGGGTAAAGTGTTCTGTGACTGACTTCCTGGCAGACTGGTCCTGGTCTCTTGTCCTTATGTCTTTAATAGGTCAGGACACCAGCTACAAGAAGCAGAAGACCTGGTACCAGTCCACGGGGTCGGCCTCCAGGAGACGAGTTCCTAATAGAAGAACCTGCAGATAATAAAACACATGAGTCAGTAGATGTCTGATAGAATAGATAGAAACCTTTATTATTAATATACACAGAGCAGTACCTGTCCAACGAGACTGAAGCAAACCTTTACAGTCTTTACAATATAAAAATGTGAAATGAACTACTACAAAGAACTACTACAAACTGTTATTTTTTGTGACTGTTATTGCCACTCTTCATTCTAACCCCAACCGGTCGTCAGACACCGCCTACCAAGAGCCTGGGCCTGGGTCTGGGTCTGGACCTGGGCCTGGGTCTGGACCTGGGTCTGGGTCTGTCCGAGGTTTCTGCCTAAAAGGAAGTTTTTCCTTACCACTGTCGCACTGTTGCTTGCTCTGGAGGGAACTACTAGAACTGTTGGGTCCTTGTAAATTCTGGAGTGTAGTCTAGACCTACTTTGTCTGGTCTAGACCTGCTCTATCTGGTCTAGACCTACTCTATCTGGTCTAGACCTGCTCTATCTGTAAAGTGTCTCGAGATAACTTTTGTTATGAATTGATACTATAAATAAAATTGAATTGAAAATTGAATTGAAATATAAGTAGTTCAGAAGAAGAGAAAAGAGAGGGGGGGACGTGGTGCACCGTTCCTGAGAGCAACTATATACATATATAAAATAGTAAGAAAGATAAAGGGTTTGTATACACATTATGCAAATAATATAGTTATTGGTGAATCAGAAGTCCTGAGTACTAAATATTGCACAGTGGTGAAATTAATATTAAATATTTCAGAATAAAATTGCACAGAATTCCAGTGTCTTGTTAGGTTTTATACTGTATATAGTATTTCACAGTAGGTGGGGAGAAGAAAGTCCGGGGGCTGGGTGGTGGGGGGTAGGCTGTGAAGGGAAGTCAGTGCATGTGTGAGTTCAGAGTGGTTTTGGCTTTTGGGAAGAAATGAGGAACGAGGAGAGAGGAACGAGGAACGAGGAACAAGGAGAGAGGAACGAGGAACGAGGAGAGAGGAACGAGGAGAGAGGAACGAGGAACGAGGAACGAGGAGCAGCTTTCATCCTCTGATGGTTGGAACTGAAGCTGCAGCCTGATACTCAGACTCACTGAGAGAAGATGTCTCCATCCACACGCTTTTATACAAATTAAGTGATATCGAATGAAAAATGTCTTCTGGAAACAGTCAAATTTGATGGAATTTCATGAATATCAACTCAAAGGAAATACTTTCGTCTCATCTGATTTTCTCTTGATGATATTCATCTTATGTGATAAACGCTGATGGACTATTTGCTGAATAAATAATGACTTGCGATTAAGTTTTAGGTCATTTTATGGTTGCAACCCGCCACAAGACACAGAAGAAGAAGTTGTAGTTCATTTCCCCCAGTATTTCCTCTCTGTCTGCACACATGGGGGCAACAAAGACAGATGGACGTGGACGGACGAGGAGACGAGAGACTTTCTGGATTTAATTCATCAGGAACTCGTGAAGGAAATGGCCGACAAAGGTTAGGACAAGCCGTGGGACGTCCTGCAGAGACAATGGAAGACGCTCAGACAGAGAGACATGTCTCAAAAAAGACTCTCGCAGCAGTGCCGGGGTGGGGGTGGGGGTGGGGGTGGAGTGGGGGGTGGAGTGGGGGCAATAAAAGACAAGCTGCATCTGCATCGCCATAGCAATGTGTTGAGTCGTTTTCTTATTATAGCTCGATATGTCAATGTTTTTTACCCAACTTCAGATAATTAAATTGACACGTGGACGGACATTCAGCTAGAGACTCACTTGGGTCTGTGACCTGCAGACGGACGGTTGTGATTGGCTGAGAGTCGATGAAGAGTCTGCTTCCACGTATTGGACCATCAGGTACAACTCGACACTCGTATGTCCCAGCGTCGATGCGTCTCACATTCTTCAGAATTAAAGACACGTCTCCGTCCTTCAGGTCTCGGTCCACCAGCTCCACCCTGCCCTTAAATTCTGGATGCTGGTAGGTTGGATCCAGAAGTCCGTCTCTGTGTAAGAGGACGTACTCGTCCTCCAGGTCGGGTCTGCTCCACTCTACGACGCCGATGGAGGGAACATCCACCCGACACGGCAGAATGACATCATCTCCCAGATCCCCCGTCACCGCTTCCTGGTCTAAAGATTCAAGATTCAAGATTTCTTTATTGTCATCCCACAGTACACTGTAGTACTGTAGTAAGAATACAGCACAGAAACAATTAGAAACACAGTGGAAAAGTCGAGATATCAGTTTTATGAATGAAAAATAAATAAATGCTTATATGGGTCTAGATACTAGATACATACAGTTGGGAAAAAGTATAAATATACATATTTACTGAAAAACAGTAATAAGCAATGACTAAGAAATCCTGCTTACACTGCTGATATTACCACCAAATATCTGATAATTAGTCAGAATATGTGACCCAGTGTTTCTGCTATGATCCATTCTGAACTTGGATGATAATATAATAAAATATAAATATAATAATAGATCCATACTTGGCATCTGTGTAATGATACAGTATTGCCAAAGAAAATATTGCAATACTGTATTGATTTTTCCCCCACCCGTGATATACACCACAGAGTCTACAAGCACCCCTTTGTTAACATGACTCAGCAAAAAAAACTGGCCTATATACATCCCAGAGTCTACAAGCACCCCTTTGTTAACATGACTCAGCAGGAAAAACTGGCCTATATACATCCCAGAGTCCACAAGCACCCCTTTGTTAACATGACTCAGCAGGAAAAACTGGCCTATATACATCCCAGAGTCTACAAGCACCCCTTTGTTAACATGACTCAGCAGGAAAAACTGGCCTATATACATCCAGAGTCTACAAGCACTCCTTTGTTAACATGACTCAGCAGGAAAAACTGGCCTATATACATCCCAGAGTCTACAGAGCACCCCTTTGTTAACATGACTCAGCAGGAAAAACTGGCCTATATACATCCCAGAGTCTACAAGCACCCCTTTGTTAACATGACTCAGCAGGAAAAACTGGCCTATATACATCCAGAGTCTACAAGCACCCCTTTGTTAACATGACTCAGCATTTCTGATTTAAATTTAAACACAGGAGACAGTCTGGTGCCACCCTGCTGCCCCCCCTCCCCTCCCACCATTTACTGTTAATACCAAATCAATTAATATTGTTTGAACACAACAAATTGAGAAGCATGTCTATGTGAATCCTTTCACAATAAAAGCTGATATTTACCAGAAGCTGCTGCAGACAGGAGGACCAGCAGGAGCAGGAATGGAGCCATGAGACAGTGTTTCTGTCCCTCTGTGTCCAACCTACGCTCTGAGGACTGATCCCTGTGTGAGACGGTGTTTCTGTCCCTCTGTGTCCAACCTACTCTCTGAGGACTGATCCCTGTGTGAGACGGTGTTTCTGTCCCTCTGTGTCCTACCTACTCTCTGAGGACTGATCCCTGTGTGAGGCGGTGTTTCTGTCCCTCTGTGTCCTACCTACTCTCTGAGGACTGATCCCTGTGTGAGACGGTGTTTCTGTCCCTCTCCGTCCTACCTACTCTCTGAAGACTGATCCCTGTGTGAGACGGTGTTTCTGTCCCTCTGTGTCCTACCTACTCTCTGAGGACTGATCCCTGTGTGAGACGGTGTTTCTGTCCCTCTCCGTCCTACCTACTCTCTGAGGACTGATCCCTGTGTGAGACGGTGTTTCTGTCCCTCTCCGTCCTACCTACTCTCTGAGGACTGATCCCTGTGTGAGACGGTGTTTCTGTCCCTCTCCGTCCTACCTACTCTCTGAGGACTGATACCTGCGTGAGAGACAGGATCTCGTGCCGTCTGAGTTTTGGTTTCTCTTGGATCTGTTTGGACATGTTTGTTGACATCAACCGTTCAGGGCATGGCAGCCCTCTGCATGTGGAAGTTATTTATCCTTAGAAAAGGAAATCTTGTGTGCAGTTGTACACAAATTAAGTGTTTTCTGTCTGTATCTGTGTATAATGTGTGTATAATGTGTGTTTTCTGTCTGTATCTGTGTATAATCTGTATATAATGTGTGTTTTCTGTCTCTATCTGTGTATAATGTGTGTATAATATGTGTATAATGTGTGTTTTCTGTCTGTATCTGTGTATAATGTGTGTATAATGTGTGTATCATGTGTGTTTTCTGTCTGTATCTGTGTATAATCTGTGTATAATGTGTGTTTTCTGTCTGTATCTGTGTATAATGTGTGTATCATGTGTGTTTTCTGTCTGTATCTGTGTATAATGTGTGTATAATGTGTGTTTTCTGTCTGTATCTGTGTATAATGTGTGTATAATGTGTGTTTTCTGTCTGTATCTGTGTATAAAGTGTGTATAATGTGTGTTTTCTGTCTGTATCTGTGTATAATGTGTGTATCATGTGTGTTTTCTGTCTGTATCTGTGTATAAAGTGTGTATAATGTGTGTATAATGTGTGTTTTCTGTCTGTATCTGTGTATAATGTGTGTATAATGTGTGTTTTCTGTCTGTATCTGTGTATAAAGTGTGTATAATGTGTGTATAATGTGTGTTTTCTGTCTGTATCTGTGTATAATATGTGTATCATGTGTGTTTTCTTTCTGTATCTGTGTATAATGTGTGTATAATGTCTGTTTTCTGTCTGTATCCATGTATAACGTGTGTATAATCTGTGTATAATCTGTGTATAATGTGTGTTTTCTGTCTGTATCTGTGTATAATGTGTGTATAATGTGTGTATAATGTGTGTTTTCTGTCTGTATCTGTGTATAATGTGTGTATCATGTGTGTTTTCTGTCTGTATCTGTGTATAATCTGTGTATAATGTGTGTTTTCTGTCTGTATCTGTGTATAATGTGTGTATCATGTGTGTTTTCTGTCTGTATCTGTGTATAATGTGTGTATAATGTGTGTTTTCTGTCTGTATCTGTGTATAATGTGTGTATAATGTGTGTTTTCTGTCTGTATCTGTGTATAAAGTGTGTATAATGTGTGTTTTCTGTCTGTATCTGTGTATAATGTGTGTATCATGTGTGTTTTCTGTCTGTATCTGTGTATAATCTGTGTATCATGTGTGTTTTCTGTCTGTATCTGTGTATAATGTGTGTATAATGTGTGTTTTCTGTCTGTATCTGTGTATAATGTGTGTATAATGTGTGTTTTCTGTCTGTATCTGTGTATAAAGTGTGTATAATGTGTGTATAATGTGTGTTTTCTGTCTGTATCTGTGTATAATGTGTGTATCATGTGTGTTTTCTTTCTGTATCTGTGTATAATGTGTGTATAATGTCTGTTTTCTGTCTGTATCCATGTATAACGTGTGTATAATCTGTGTATAATCTGTGTATAATGTGTGTTTTCTGTCTGTATCTGTGTATAATGTGTGTATAATGTGTGTATAATGTGTGTTTTCTGTCTGTATCTGTGTATAATGTGTGTATCATGTGTGTTTTCTGTCTGTATCTGTGTATAATCTGTGTATAATGTGTGTTTTCTGTCTGTATCTGTGTATAATGTGTGTATCATGTGTGTTTTCTGTCTGTATCTGTGTATAATGTGTGTATAATGTGTGTTTTCTGTCTGTATCTGTGTATAATGTGTGTATAATGTGTGTTTTCTGTCTGTATCTGTGTATAAAGTGTGTATAATGTGTGTTTTCTGTCTGTATCTGTGTATAATGTGTGTATCATGTGTGTTTTCTGTCTGTATCTGTGTATAATCTGTGTATCATGTGTGTTTTCTGTCTGTATCTGTGTATAATGTGTGTATAATGTGTGTTTTCTGTCTGTATCTGTGTATAAAGTGTGTATAATGTGTGTATAATGTGTGTTTTCTGTCTGTATCTGTGTATAATGTGTGTATCATGTGTGTTTTCTTTCTGTATCTGTGTATAATGTGTGTATAATGTCTGTTTTCTGTCTGTATCCATGTATAACGTGTGTATAATCTGTGTATAATCTGTGTATAATCTGTGTATAATGTGTGTTTTCTGTCTTTATCCGTGTATAACGTGTGTATAATCTGTGTATAATGTGTGTTTTCTGTCTGTATCTGTGTATAATGTGTGTTTTCTGTACCACACCACTATATAAAATGTCAGGACTGATTCAATAAAACATGAAATGAAGTCCTCAGGTTGCACACGCTGAATGATTTCATCTTCCTCATAAAACTCTCTGAACCAGCATTGGATAACAATGTGGCGTTATATATTTAGGAATTCACTCCTTTCCTTTTTAAAGTCACAAAAACATGTTTTTTCCAACAATGTAGAAAAGATAAATGAACCAAAAGTAAAAGGTGATGAAGGAGAGGTGATACTCCCCCAGGCAGCGGGACACTCAGGCTAACGGCTTCTAGCTTGTAGCTTCCTGCACATTACAGAGAGCAGGAAGTGTTGAGCAGAAATTAAATGAAAATAAAAGCCAACCACTCATATGCACCCGCTATACTGGGGGTATTTAGAGAGGCGGGGGCCCAATAAAGGACACATGGACACCATGTTTGGTCAGTGGAGGAAAAGAAGTGCATCCAAGCGACGGTTATGATGTATACTTTACACTTTATTTTATATTATCAGACAGAAAAAAGGGCAAATAATCCAACAAATTACAACTGAAAATCTTTAATAATAGATCATCTTGTTTTTCTTTATTAACACTGGGGACTTTATTATCAAGGACTTAGACTTGAATGTCCCCGAGAGGCAGTTTGTTCCTATGAGTGATGGATGA
>JABXJD010000331.1:327500-367500 GCA_013375575.1 Percina caprodes
AGCATCAGCAGTGTTGGAGAGTCCCCCCCCAGCTGGGTCTCTGTCTCAGGTGAGGAGGTCACCTTTGATTTCAGGAGTTCATTCATCCAGATATTCACCTGACTCTGATTCTCTCTACAGGGAAACCAGAGACCTCAGACCCTCCAACCTCTGCAGCTCCCCCGGCCTCAGACCCTCCAACCTCTGCAGCTCCCCCCCCAGCCTCAGACCCTCCAACCTCTGCAGCTCCCCCCGCGGCCTCAGACCCTCCAACCTCTGCAGCTCCCCCCCCAGCCTCAGACCCTCCAACCTCTGCAGCTCCCCCCCCAGCCTCAGACCTCCTCCACCTTGTGTGCAGACTAGTCGTCCACCTAGTGGTGTTCTGTCCGTACTGCATCTCCACCTTCATCATGGTGTCTCTATATCGAGACAGGACCACAGGTAAGACTGTGTCTCACTCACTGACCTTACAATCAAGAACGTACCACCTCTCTAGTGTTGATGATGAATTATCTACATTTTCTTTTTAACCTGCTCTGACTGTAGGAAATGACCAGCCCGTCTCCGTGGCGACGACCCCGCCCCCCCAGGCCGAGGAGGGATTGGACGACGGCTATGATGTCACCACGGAGCATCACTTCTGACCCGATCTGAAAGTGTATTTCTGTGTCACTGGACAGCAACCAGCAGGTGTCTAAAGGGCTTCACATCAGAAACCAAGAGGAGAAACACACATCATCCAATAGAAAGAGTGATCGTAGACAACAGTCAAATCAGAAAAGGTTGCCTAGCAACAGGAGAAGAAGTTGAGTTAGTCACACCACTGCTACGTATTAAAAACCAGACTAATGGATAGGTTTTGAGTTTGGACCTAAAAATGTCTACATCTATAATAATGTGAATATCGGGAGGGGGTTACTTGTTCCAGAGTCCCCCCCATGTTTTTGGTATTGTGATCTTTATGACTCCTGACTTTATGATGATTACTTTTATTTTGTGAAAGTATTTTATTTTTCTGTAATTTGTTAATGGTTCTTGTTGTAACCCTAAGGGCCTTAACTGGGATTATAAATGATCTTTTAACCACATCTCTGACTCTGAGTGTTTTTCACTAGCTCGACTACTTGACCCACAACTTAGACTTGGAGACTTAGACTTAGAGACATAGAGACTCTTTATTAATCCTTTTTGGATGACTCCTGCAAGGAAATTGAAATTTCCAGCATCAGTTTTAACAAGAATACAGTTTAGAAGATAATATAAAGATAACAACAATAACAGTAATAATAACAATTATAATAACAATAAGAACCTTTGGCTGTAAAAAGACATAAAAACATGTTAAAAGAAAGAAAAGTGCAAACAATGAATATATAAAAGTAACAACGTGATACAAATAACTAAAAAGCATTTATTTTCTCCCAAGAGACCCTGAAGACTGAGACCCTGAGACCATGAAACACTCCCATTAGACTAGTGCCCCATCTCCTGGCGCCTTGGAAAAGTACACCTGTGTTATATTAGCAGTAATATTTATTCTGTATGTGACTGATACACAAAGAGATATAAGTACATGGTTCTGTAAGTTAGTAATTAAAGTTTTCATCATGTTTTAGATAAAAAGCTTCATTTATTTCACTAATTTAGCCTCAAGTCACTCGTCTTTTAACATTTTCTGATAACGATTCCTTTTGCATGAATGTAAATCTACTTAATAGATAATAAATGCAGTTTGAGGTCTTCTGTAGAGAGGACTCCACAGGTTCTAGTTTTTGTCTTTAACTCAGGATTGTAGACTCGTTAAAGGTCCAGTGTGTAGGAATTTCTCACGTCTAGCGTTGAGATCATATATCGCAATCAACTCTCTCGCCACGCAGTTCAAAGTACATAATACAGCTACGGTGGCCTTCATGCTTCAAAAAGCCGTTTCTTGCTCTTTTCATTCTCCTTTTTCTTTTTCTGGGCAACGAAGAAGAAGACTCCTGTTCCTGAAATCAGGATTTTGAGTCCATGTGGTCCCCCATGTTTCCTGACGATACCCGTTAGCAACATTAGCATCAGCTGTGAGCTTATCATGTGACATAAGACCCCCATAAAATAACATCCCAGAGTCTGGTCTAGACCTGCTCTTTATGGAAAGACCTGGGAGATAAATAACACCCCAGAGTCCGGTCTAGACCTGCTCTTTATGGAAAGCCAATTGGTTCACGGCGGGGGGGCACGGCCCTGTGGGAAGCCGATGAATCTCTCTGAATGTCGGCCCACATGGCGTTCGATCAACAGTTGCTTGGGCCAGTTAGAATTTCACATTATGAGACCCCCCAAACTTTTTAGCCAATCAGGAGCCGATTCAAACAAGACCATGCAGTCAAGTCAAGTTTATTTCCTCCATAAAAATGGAAATTACAGCACTCATACCCGCCTTAATACTCATAAAAACTAGAGCATAAATACATACATTGCAAGGAATTTGGACCCATTGCTGAGTTTTCGCTGCTTTTCTCCATAAAACCAGACTGTTTAGATGCATAACACATCCTGAACAGTTTCTAATGACTTATTTCTATATATTGATGTATGTAGTTATTAGTATGTGTGTGATTGATGTGGGGGTGTTTTTGTATTCAAGAAGATTTTGCACTTTTTTGGCTTTTGTATGATAAGCTGAGACATGTGGCGCTGGTCTTGTGTTGTCTGTGTCTCACCTAGATGTGTAACAGCAGTGTGTTGTAGTCAGTTCACAGATGTATGAAACCTCCATTCTAGCATCTGGAAATCTGTCATTAAGGCCTTGAATCACCCTGACACATGAGAGGGAAACAGTGCTGCTCATGAGTATAGGAACCCGGATTAAAGTTGATTAAAAACAGTAATAACAAAATCATCTTTTGGAAATTGATCTTTTTGCCTTAATTAAAATATGTATTAATATATATATAGAATATGAGGCCAACGTTGAACCTGTAAATCTGTGTTTTTGCTCCCCATGTAATACAGGTTTCATTTTTGAAGACATCTTATAGAGATGCTTTGCTGTGATTGATGTTGTTGTCTCACATAAAAAGTTTTAAAAGAACTGAAAAGTGGCTGGAATCACATCTACTTTCCTCCATCACCGACACATTCTGGTCCCTGAAGACCACCGGTGGGGGGGCAGACTAGACTACATGTAGGATTTCTGTAGCGTTAACGACACAACTGTCCACACCTCATCGGTAAAGGACGTTTAAAATAATGCTTGAGTTAACGACAGTGTCCCATTCCCCGACGGAGGATCCGTCTGTCCTCCGTCTGCCCTCCATCTGTCCTCCGTCTGTCCTCCGTCTGTCCTCCGTCTGCCCTCTGTCTGTCCTCCGTCTGTCCTCCGTCTGTCCTCCGTCTGCCCTCCATCTGTCCTCCGTCTGCCCTCTGTCTGCCCTCTGTCTGTCCTCCGTCTGTCCTCCGTCTGCCCTCCGTCTGCCCTCCGTCTGTCCTCCGTCTGTCCTCCGTCTGCCCTCTGTCTGTCCTCCGTCTGTCCTCCGTCTGCCCTCCGTCTGTCCTCCGTCTGTCCTCCGTCTGTCCTCCTTCTGCCCTACATCTGCCCTCCGTCTGTCCTCCGTCTGTCCTCCGTCTGCCCTCCATCTCCCCCGTGTCTTAGGGCCCAGACTCCTGTTGTCTTTGTCTTGGACAAATATTTGCACTTGAGACTACAGCCGCCGGATGTGTACAAGTACCACAGTGGACAGAGAAGGAAGTGGTGTGGGACATATATGTACTGGACCTGATGTGTACAAGTACCACAGTGGACAGAGAAGGAAGTGGTGTGGGACATATATGTACTGGACCTGATGTGTACAAGTACCACAGTGGACAGGAATATCAGATTCAGGACACTTTATTGACTCCACTCAGAGATATTTTCCACACAAAAGAAGCAAAACATGCCGATCAAATGATTCCAAGTTCAAGTCTTTTTCATTAGTGCTCATATTATTCTCTTTGGCTTCTTCCATTTCCTTTCCTGGGTTCAATATCTTTTTTGTAAACATTATAGGTTACAAGGTGAAAAATCTAAGTAGAAAAATACCATGTAAGCCTTTTCAAATATAACCTCTTAGTACAATCATGAAGCTGAAAATGAGCTCGTCAGTTGTATAATTCACACAAAATAACACTTTCTATTACAAACATTGTGTCATTCTACATTCTAGATAATAACTACAGCTTATTGTCATATTTAAGCATTAGCATTCACACATTAGCAGCATCTATCAGCTTATACTAACAGGATGAGAGAATTAACAACAATACCAAATGATCGTATGAAATCACCTGACCGAACACACACATTGTGAGACACTAGTCGCCATGGTAACATGGCTGCTTGGAGCTTTCTGCAGAACCACTGTAACGCCAAGGCACTTGATATGCTACTAATTGTACTGTATGCTACAGCGTCACTGTGTACTTGTACTTCAGAGGAAAAGGTACCACACGTGTTGTACCTGACAGAGAACTTTTCAGATTCAGAGCCTACTCACAAAATATCACAAATAAAATATAATTATTTCTTAAACTGCCCAGCATCAGAGTCAGATATACTGGCCACTTATACTCACATACACAAGGAATTTGACTTCAGTAGTTAATTCAAGAATAGGGACAACAATATAAATATAAATATAGGCACATATCAACATAATATACAAAAATACCAGTAAGACACAATATTAAGACAAATATGAAGTAGCTTGAAGCTGATAATGCTTTCTTTTTACTTTAACATCACATTGCCATTGGAGTGTAAATGTGTGTGAGTGTGTATCTGATGAGCAGGTGGCACCTGGTACGGCAGCTTCAGCCACAGTGTGTGAATGTGTGTGAACGGTGAATGGTTCCTGTACTATGGAAAAGGGCTTTGAACTAGAAAAGCGCTATATAAATACAGCCCATTTACATTTGCAGCAGAACTGGTACTGTGGCCACGTTCAGACTGCAGTGCTCAAGGAAAAAAGGCTCATCACCTGGCCATTACAGTCATAGGTCTTCAAGGTCTTCAACTTCCTCTGCATGCCTAAAAGCAGAGGCAGAAAGGGCTGCTCTCATGGCTAAGGCAGCGGCACTTAAAGAAAAACATGAGTTGGACCCTCAGTAGGAGCACATCCGACAGAAAAAGGAATTGCTGGTATTGCAATGTCAAAGTGCTGTTCAAACGGCAAAGGTTAATGTGTACAGAGGTTCTGATGTGCAGAGCTCCGGGGCTCAATCAGATGGAATGAATTCGTATCTGCAAAGTTTTAAATGTAAATATTCTCTCAGACCCTCTGCTATGGAATTTGTTCCACAACGTTCAAATCATCAGTTCCATCATTCACCAATAGGAGGCGGCAGTGCTGCACTGCTAATGGAGGCACAGCCTACAGATTCAAGCAATCAGGTAAATCTTCCACCAATAGGAGTAGCATAAGGAAACACTTCCACAGAACGTTGGATCAAGATGTTCTGAATTCCCAACCAAGCATGCCTCAACGGTTTCAGGAAACATATTACACAAAGGAATCCATTCAACATGTTGACCTGATGCAAACTAATGTGGACCAAGGCAATCTTCTTTCCATCATGCAACTCTACTAGTGCAACAACATTCTTCGTCAACACTACCTCCACGAGATATACCAACATTTGATGGAGATCCTCTTGAGTACAGCGCATGTATTAGAGCATTTGAGCATGGTGTGGAAAGAAAGGCTGCTAGCAACATAGACTGTCTATACTTTTTGGAACAATATACCAAAGGAGAACCTAGGGAGGTGGTCAAGAGCTGTCAACACATGCCACCAGACAGAGGATATCACAGAGCAAGGATCCTCTTACAAGAACACTTTGGAAATAAACAAAAAATAGCCACTGCATACATGGAGAAAGCTCTTGGATGGCCATCAGTAAAATCAGAAGACATTGAAGCTTTGCAAGCTTTTGCTTTGTTTTCACGTGTTTGCTGTAATGCTACGGAGGACATCAGCTAAAGTCAGAGATGAATATGCCATCCAACATACGTGCTCTTGTCTCAAAGCTACCATATAAATGGAGGGAAAAATGGTTTCAGTGATATCGTCAACTTAATTGAAAGACAAGTGGCTATTGCTTCCAATCCACTCTTTGGTAACATTCAGGACACATTTACCTCAACACTTAAGTATAAAAAACGAAACAAAGTCTCACAAGTACGCGTTACAGGAAAAGGAAGCAGTTTTGCTACTTCCGTCACAGCTATCAATTCTCAACCTGAAACTCAAACGCAGGAGAAAGGTGTTTGTTTTGGGTGTTTATCTGTGGGACACATTAGCAGAGACTGTCATAGGCGTCATTCCTGCAACTTGTGTGATCTGAAACATCCTACCATCCTTCACATCCATTCAAAGGAGAAGAAAACCAATTCTGAGGACACACACAGGAAGCATCAGATATGCAATTTCTCCCAAGACATGTGGCTACATAGGGGCCAGAGCACCGGACAGTGTCTTGGCAATTGTGCCCGTACAGATTAAGGCAACGAAAGGCAGCAAATTGCTAACTACATACTCATTCTTATCCTGGCAGCACAGCCACTTTCTGTTCTGAGCAACTCATGAGGGAGCTAAAGGTCAGAGGAAGGAGAGCTAAAATCCTGTTAAGGACTATGAATCAAGAAGGGTTTGTTGACAGTCATGTTATCTCAGGCCTGGAGATAGCTGCCCTTACTGGTAACACCTACTTTGAGCTGCCTGAAGTGTACACCCAGTGTAAGATGCCTGTGTCGTGTGACAACAATCCACGACAGGAAGACTTAAGTGTTTGGCCACACTTAGGCTCAGTGCAAATTCCTGTAATCAATGCTGAGGTGGAGCCTTTAATTGGGACTAATGTTCCAAAAGTAATGGAACCATGGCAAGTGGTAAACAGCAAAGGAGAACTTTAGCGTCAATACGAATGACAAAGGCCCATGACGAAGTTTGTAAACTTAAAGCGATTTTCACTTAGTAGGTTACGCCTTGGACAAATAGCCCAAAAAATAAAACTTCCCAAAGTTAAGCTCTCCAAGGAGAAGGGACAGCAGCTCCACTGCTAAATATGTATCTGCCTGCCACAGCCTGAGGGACTCAAAACCACTTTAGGATCCCAAGATGACAGGCAAAACACTGGAATGGACATGTGGCCTTATTTTAAATGACCGGGAAACCCTGAATGAAACTGCCAGTTAGATTGATTTACTTGTTAATCGAAGATGTGTATATATTATTTTTTCAGGTTGTTCGAAATGAAAATCTAATTCATTTAATTTGATCTCTTAATTAAAAAAGCAACAGACTATGTCAAGTCATTGGGAGTTGTCAAACAAGCGTAGTGGCGGACGCTTCATCAGCAGCAGTAGCAGCAGCAGGAGGAGGGACTGATGGGGTGTTATGTCTTTTACATATCAGGACACCAACCACTGCAACAACAGCTAGAAGAAACAGAGCCCCTGCTGCCAGTCCTCCGTATCGGCCTACAGGAGAGGAGTTTTCATCCTCAGGGACATCATTCATTGAGTTTTCATCCTTGGGGTGTCCACTGTTTGGACCTGAGGATGAATAAAACACATGAGTCAGTAAATGTGTGATAGAAGAGCAGCCTTCATCCTCTCTGATGGTTGAAACTGCAAAAAAACACCCAGAGAGAGAGACTACCTCACCTGTAACCTGTAGAAAAACACCCAGAGAGAGACTACCTCACCTGTAACCTGTAGAAAAACACCCAGAGAGAGACTACCTCACCTGTAGAAAAACACCCAGAGAGAGACTACCTCACCTGTAACCTGTAGAAAAACACCCAGAGAGAGACTACCTCACCTGTAACCTGCAGAAAAACACCCAGAGAGAGACTACCTCACCTGTAACCTGTAGAAAAACACCCAGAGAGAGAGACTACCTCACCTGTAACCTGTAGAAAAACACCCAGAGAGAGACTACCTCACCTGTAACCTGTAGAAAAACACCCAGAGAGAGACTATCTCACCTGGCTCTGTAACCTGCAGACGGATGATTCTGATTGGCTCAGAGTCGATGAAGGTTCTCTTTTTCCGTCTTGGACCACCTGGTGCAACTCGACACTCGTATGTTCCAGTGTCGTGTCTGCTCACATTCTTCAGAGTTAAAGACACGTCTCTGTCCTTCAGATCTCTGTCCACCAGATCCACCCTGTCCTTAAAGGACGGATGCTGGTGGTATGAATCCAGGTGTCCATCTCTGCAGAAGAGGACGTAGTCTGGCTCCAGGTCAGGTCTGCTCCACTCTACAGCTTTGATGGTGGAATTAGCAGCCCGACATGGTAGAGTGATGTCATCTCCTGGATCCACCGTTACCACACTCTGGTCTGAAAAACAATAATAAACTACTATTAATAATAAAGTCATGTTATTTCAGCAGTTGTCTCCAGGTGTGTCCCTGCAGAAGGTCTCTGTAGAGTCCCACCTGATGGAGACGCTCACTGATCCGTCACAACTGCAGAGATATCACAGGCCTTTGTTACCATGAGGTCAGCTCTTTAGAAGGCCTATAAGGTTGTTACCCATGAAGCCGATTCCACATTAAATCTCTTCACTTCAACACATTTCATTCTAAGCTACAGCGTGTCTGTAAAAGCTCGTCCTTGTTTGATTTCATCTGACTTCTTTCCCAGTCGGCGTCTGTAACGACACTAAATAACACCGAGTGTCCCCCAGCTCAGGTTGAACAGTCACGGCTGACGGTAGCACACTTTCTCCCTGTTTAATTCAGCCCCTTACGGTCCCTCCCTCTCTCCCCCTTTTTAAAAACTGCAGAGGACTGGATTGGTTATAACCTGTGTGTGTGTGTGTGGGGGCAGACGGGCAGTTACTCAAGTTCCACTTTATCCTTAGAAAAGGAAATGTAGTGTGCAGCAGGATGTCTAAAACCCATACACAGAAAAAGCACCACCAGATGTCAACAGCATTGTACACACAACACAAGACACACATCAACACACTCCTTCCCCCCAAACCAATGACAGGATCCAGTTGGACAGTCCACAGGTCAGTATGTCTTAATAAACATGGACAGGAATAAATAGATAAATAATCACACACTGTATAAAAATGTCAAGAGAATCAAGTGAATTCAGGTTCCTAATAGCCAGAGGACTAAAAGAATCCCGGGCATGTCTAGTTCTTAACATAGGTAGCCTCAAACGGCCATTAAAGGCCTCTGTACCACACCACAATACAAAATGTCCGATTCAGTCAAACACTGGTGGAACAAAGGGATCAGAGTCGCACGCTGAATGATTTTATCTTGCGAAGGTAGGACCACATCCCCGAAAGGTAGGACCACATCCCCGAAAGGTAGGGCCACATCCCTGAAAAGTAAGACCACATCCCCGAAAAGTAGGGCCACATCCCCGAAAAGTAGGGCCACATCCCCAAAAAGTAGGGCCACATCCCCAAAAAGTAGGACCACATCCCTGAAAGGTAGGACCACATCCCTGAAAGGTAGGACCACATCCCTGAAAGGTAGGACCACATCCCCAAAACATCACACCCATTCTCCACTCAATTCACTGGCTTCCCATTTCTGCCAGGATGAATACAATGTCTCAATTCTCACCCACCAGTGCATCTATGGAAATGCCCCCCCCCTCCCCCCACCACCGGAAAGAACTACTCCCCCCTCTCACTACAACACAATGCCTCCTCTCAAAAGACTCCACCCGCCTCTTACTCCCCAGGACTAAGCTCAGCACCATGGGAGATCGAGCCTCCGGCTCCTCTACTGTCTCATTCATGTTCTGAATAACAGTTTGTGAAACACTGAGCTGTGATCTACGGAAACCAATGATGATATTCTTTGTCTTGGATACGTTGATAGACAGATAAATGTTTTCACACCACACTCGTGAGGTGAAAAAATGAACCTGAACGCACCTTAAATGGCAATATGACAACTTTGACTTTTTGTTTTGTTGCTATTGTATCGTGAATAACAAGCTTTAGGGATTATTGAATCTCCAAGCGCTTAATATAATGATATATATAATACAGATAATGCAAACTGAGAATATTCTATTCCTGCACTCAAAACATGTCTGGAGTTTGTAGCAAATGTTGGAATTTAAAATGTTATATGTGTTTAAACATTGTGTGTGATCTGCATCATACGTTATACATTTAAGCCAAAAGGCAAAAGCATTATTAACATACGTGAAGACATGCTGGTCATGCATTAAGTTTGTTATTCATAACATAAATGAAGACATGTTGGTCATGCATTAAGCTGTTTTACAGTACTCCTTTCCTCTGAGATAAGGTGCTCTGCTACGTTGTGTTATCACCCAGTTCTACTAAATGTGTCAGAGGCAGGATTGAGGGTTAGGGAAACTCCCTGTGTTTGGTTCCAGATCCTCTTTACAGCCCAATTAAAAGGGCAGCAGGTCATGTTCTTCTTTGCTCTGCAAGTCCTGATTTTCAGTCACATTCCAACTGAAAGATAACGAATAAGCACAGACCCCCCCTTAGTGAATAAGACCAGGGGTGCATGAGCCAAAGAGCCAGCCAAAGGAAGGGGAGAGCTGTGGTAGCTGATCTAGGTAACTTGGTCTCAGGATGTCCTACGTAATAAAAAGAACTCACACATCAACATCTGAGATTCTGACGACTAACTGACTGAACCATGAGGCCGGAGCAGATTTAGCTCCACACAAAGCAAACCGCTTGAACGTCGGTTGGAAAATTCAGCGAGGAAGGATGCTTTTAAACCTCCTGCTTCAAGAAGCACATGGACTCGCGAGGCTTGTCTGTTGCAATGTTGCAAGAGACGAGCCCCTCGTCCATGATGCAACATGACCACCATGTGACGCCCAGCCAGCCACAAAATCCTTTCATTCATTAGTCATGTGTGAAAACATCCATCATAGAAACAACGGTTACACAACCAGTCCCAGCTTAACCACGACTGAGTCACTGATGCGTTCCTGTACCTGATCTACAAATATCAACTATGAAGCCGTACATTCCCTAATGAAGCCAATATGACCAGAGTGTCTACACACATGTGTTCCCAGTCAGAGCTGATGTTTACCAGAAGCTGCTCCAGACAGAAGGAACAACAGGAGCAGGGATGGAGCCATGAGAGTGGAGGGGGGGAGCTGCTGTCGTCTTCCTGTCCTCTCACTCACTTGGTCTGTTGTTTGTACTACAAGACGTTTCTATTGTTGAGCATTTTTTCCACCACATGTATGCTCCGCCCACACGGAGGAACACGCCCAGACAGGAAATATGGTGCCATGCAGCAGAGCTCTAACTGAAGACAGACCACTGACTGTTTGTTAGGACATGAGATCATCAGCCAGAGGAGTCAGGAAGATCTGTGCCTGTGTGTGTGTGTGTATTAGTCATCAGCTTCCTGAACAGTCCACCGCCCCCTTTCCCCACTTGGCTGAAAGGCCTGACCTTGTTTCTAGAGCTAGAGTCCAGGTTGGTAGTGAGGGATTCAGCCTTTCATTTCCTACTTTAATAGATAATCAGAGTTCTGTTTGATTTCTTCTTCTTTTGTGTAGAAATCTGACGTCGGCGTTCTTATAGTAAGAACGTTATAGCAGATATCTCGGATGTTGATCCTGGACAGGAATCAGTCATGGGTCCAGTTGTTAGAGGGGCGGTTCTCCATGTGATGGTGCACGTTTGTGGGCTGTTTTTTCACACACACACACAGATAGATAGATAGATAGATAGATAGATAGATAGATAGATAGATAGATAGATAGATAGATAGATAGATAGATAGATAGATAGATAGATAGATAGATAGATAGATAGATAGATATAGAAAGCCTTTATTGTCATTATACACAAGTGCAGTACCTGTGCAATGACATTGAGGTAAAACCTTTACAGTGTCAACACGGAATATAAAAATATATATCAATATAAAAATATAAAGTATAGTTAGTGCAGAGGAAAAAGAAAGTGGGGGGGACCTAGTGCACAGTCCTGAGAGCTGTATATATATATATATATATATATATATATATATATATATATATATATATATATATATATATATATATATATATATATAAATAAAATAGCTTTGTATACACATTGTGTGAAAGTAGTTAGGTATTAACAACAAATAAATATTGCACTAATTGAAATTAAATGGTTAAGTACTAAATAATATATAAATATATATATATATATATATTTTTTTTTGATATGACCACTATGTGACTCTGCTGTCTTCCTCTGTCCTCTCCTTCACTTCATCTGTGGTTTTTACTACAAGAGATTTCTATCTTTTTGTGCCACATGCTCTGCCCAATAAGCTTCCTCTCTTTTTTCTCTGATTACAAGAAAACCCCAGACAGGAAATAGATGCCCCCACTCCACTGCATACTGTAGAGACTCCTCTGGTCCTTCATAAATGGTGACACTTTACAATAAGGTACACAAATAAGGGTTGTTACTGTTTTTAAAAGAGTAACAAATGATAAGTTTCAGAAGGGTAGTTACTGTTTTTCCTTTTGACAAAGAGTAACCCCCGGCAGTGAGCCCAGTTCCACTGAGTCTTTATTATCCGTCTCAGGCTGCAGCAGGTTATTAGCTGAGTCAGCTGAAGGAAGGCCCAGAGTGAATGTTTCTTCATATTTGTATTGATAATAATAATAATAATAACCAGAAAATTCTGCAGAAAATGTATCAGTGAGCCTACTACCTGGTGCACATCCGAATAGCAATAAAACATAATAAAAATAATAAGTATTAAATGTGTTATCCCTTCAGAGATATAACTCTGTAAAACCTGTCTAGGACCTTTCTGGTTCCCAGGAGCAGCTATGACGTAGCTAGCGCTGAACCAACCAGACTCCATGTGAGAAACAGTCCTTTTAGCGTGGTGGGACAGCTCTGCAGAAGGCGACGACAGTCATGGGAAACCCCACCCCAAAACCCGTTGGACAGACCTTTATTGTGAAGGATTTGATTGGACGTTGGGAGTTTTTTGTGTAGAAGTCTAATCTCTGTGTGAGCAGATCAGCTGGTGAGTTCATCCAGAAAGTCTAGAGCTGCTACACTCTGACCCCCCCCCCTCAGCTCTCCCTACTAACATCCTGCTGCTGCAGCCTGAGGCCATGAGAGAGAAATAACTCTAATTAACACAGAACGTTTAGGGACCGTTAGCATTGCCCAGACTGCGGTGCAAAACAACACCTATCCCCAGAGGCAGCTATGACGTAGCTGGCGCTGCTAGCAAAGACCACAAATTAAAACCCATCTAAGTCTGTAATATAAAGCAGTTTATAAACTTTGAGCATTATTGGCAAAGTAAAATCTGTTCACTTAGAAACCTTAACTGGTCCTGGACCACAGAGAGACTCCACCAAAGGAAGCTCGTCATAATTCATTGTTTTTGTTTCAGTAGTCTAATGGGTAACATGTGTACAGTGCCCCCCACACACACACACACCACCCCCACACCACCATGGTGAGCAGATAGGAACCTCTCTACAGTGTATATGGTCCTCTGCTGGACTCAGAGTCCCTGCTCCCTGCTGTGTCTGGCCCCCTGCTGTCTGCACTGAGCATGTGCAGCTCAGAGACCTGTCCTCTAAAAACTGAACCTGAACATGATACAGACTCAGAGACCTGTCCTCTAAGAACTGAACCTGAACATGATACAGACTCAGAGACCTGTCCTCTAAGAACTGAACCTGAACATGATACAGACTCAGAGACCTGTCCTCTAAGAACTGAACCTGAACCTGATCCATACTCCGAGACCTGTCCTCTAAGAACTGAACCTGAACCTGATCCAGACTCCGAGACCTGTCCTCTAAGAACTGAACCTGAACATGATACAGACTCAGAGACCTGTCCTCTAAGAAATGAACATGATACAGACTCAGAGACCTGTCCTCTAAGAACTGAACCTGAACCTGATCCAGACTCAGAGACCTGTCCTCTAAGAACTGAACCTGAACCTGATCCAGACTCCGAGACCTGTCCTCTAAGAACTGAACCTGAACATGATACAGACTCAGAGACCTGTCCTCTAAGAAATGAACATGATACAGACTCAGAGACCTGTCCTCTAAGAACTGAACCTGAACCTGATCCAGACTCAGAGACCTGTCCTCTAAGAACTGAACCTGAACCTGATCCAGACTCCGAGACCTGTCCTCTAAGAACTGAACCTGAACATGATACAGACTCAGAGACCTGTCCTCTAAGAAATGAACATGATACAGACTCAGAGACCTGTCCTCTTAGAACTGAACCTGAACCTGATCCAGACTCAGAGACCTGTCCTCTAAGAACTGAACCTGAACATGATACAGACTCAGAGACCTGTCCTCTAAGAACTGAACCTGGACCTGATACAGACTCAGAGACCTGTCCTCTAAGAACTGAACCTGAACCTGATACAGACTGAGAGACCTGTCCTCTAAGAACTGAACCTGAACCTGATCCATACTCCGAGACCTGTCCTCTAAGAACTGAACCTGAACCTGATCCAGACTCCGAGACCTGTCCTCTAAGAACTGAACCTGAACATGATACAGACTCAGAGACCTGTCCTCTAAGAACTGAACATGATACAGACTCAGAGACCTGTCCTCTAAGAACTGAACCTGGACCTGATACAGACTCAGAGACCTGTCCTCTAAGAACTGAACTTGGACCTGATCCAGACTCAGAGACTATAGCTCTTCTGCTGTCTTATAGCTCCGAATACACAGTACAAAGAAAATCACACAAGTTGTGTGTGTGTGTGTGTGTGTGTGTGTGTGTGTGTGTGTGTGTGTGTGTGTGGTGAACAGGTCTTGATCAGCTGTTTACAGTCTCGTTCTCTGAGCAGCAGATCACTAATGAATACTGCTTATCTCCCCCTGAACTACATTAATAAAGTACAAAGTAGTTCATCTTGACCTCGGATCTGATCAGGACTCAAACACTGCCGGTCTGGTTGCTGGTTGAGAGGAATGTGAAGTGGTTCTTTATGTAGTTTGGCCGTGAGCCCGGTTCCACTAAGGGGGCTTTGTTAGTCATAGTGTATGGCATCCAGCTGCAGAGCCGTGAGTCTCTCAGCTGAGGGAGTGCCTGGGATCTCTGAGCTGTGTGTGTGTGTGTGTGTGTGTGTGTGTGTGTGTGTGTGTGTGTGTGTGTGTGTGTGTGACTCAACTGATATGCTTTCATCCAAAGACATTTTTACAATGAGTGTCTCATTCCCACCCTCAGCTGTAATAGGGAGCTGCTGTTAAAGGTATATATGAAGCTACCATGATGCATTCAGGGTCAAATAGATATGTTAAAGGTATATATGAAGCTACCATGATGCATTCAGGGTCAAGTAGATATGTTAAAGGTATATATGAAGCTACCATGATGCATTCAGGGTCAAATAGATATGTTAAAGGTATATATGAAGCTACCATGATGCATTCAGGGTCAAATATATATGTTAAATACATCCCGAGCCCACCGAACTGCAACCCCGCCCGACTACGCCTCGATATCCTGTCCATAAATATTACAAACAGGATTGGTGACAAAGCGCAGCCCTGGCGGAGGCCGACCCTCACCTGGAACGAGTCCGACTTACTGCTCTGAGAACTGAACCTGAACCTGATTCAGACTCAGAAACCTGTCCTCTAAGAACTGAACCTGAACCTGATACAGACTCAGAGACCTGTCCTCTAAGAACTGAACCTGAACATGATACAGACTCAGAGACCTGTCCTCTAAAAACTGAACCTGAACATGATACAGACTCAGAGACCTGTCCTCTAAGAACTGAACCTGAACCTGATCCAGACTCAGAGACCTGTCCTCTAAGAACTGAACCTGATACAGACTCAGAGACCTGTCCTCTAAGAACTGAACCTGAACCTGATTCAAACTCAGAGACCTGTCCTCTAAGAACTGAACCTGATACAGACTCAGAGACCTGTCCTCTAAGAACTGAACCTGGACCTGATACAGACTCAGAGACCTGTCCTCTAAGAACTGAACATGATACAGACTCAGAGACCAGTCCTCTAAGAACTGAACCTGATACAGACTCAGAGACCTGTCCTCTAAGAACTGAACCTGGACCTGATACAGACTCAGAGACCTGTCCTCTAAGAACTGAACTTGGACCTGATCCAGACTCAGAGACCTGTCCTCTAAGAACTGAACATGATACAGACTCAGAGACCTGTCCTCTAAGAACTGAACTTGGACCTGATCCAGACTCAGAGACCTGTCCTCTAAGAACTGAACTTGGACCTGATCCAGACTCAGAGACCTGTCCTCTAAGAACTGAACATGATACAGACTCAGAGACCTGTCCTCTAAGAACTGAACTTGGACCTGATCCAGACTCAGAGACTATAGCTCTTCTGCTGTCTTATAGTTCCGAATACACAGTACAAAGAAAATCACACAAGTTGTGTGTGTGTGTGTGTGTGTGTGTGTGTGTGTGTGTGTGTGTGTGTGTGTGTGTGTGTGTGTGTGTGTGTGTGTGTGTGTGTGTGTGTGTGGTGAACAGGTCTTGATCAGCTGTTTACAGTCTCGTTCTCTGAGCAGCAGATCACTAATGAATACTGCTTATCTCCTCCTGAACTACAATAATAAAGTACAAAGTAGTTCATCTTGACCTCGGATCTGATCAGGACTCAAACACTGCCGGTCTGGTTGCTGGTTGAGAGGAATGTGAAGTGGTTCTTTATGTAGTTTGGCCGTGAGCCCGGTTCCACTAAGGGGGGGGGGGCTTTGTTAGTCATAGTGTATGGCATCCAGCTGCAGAGCCGTGAGTCTCTCAGCTGAGGGAGTGCCCGGGATCTCTGAGCTGTGTGTGTGTGTGTGTGTGTGTGTGTGTGTGTGTGTGTGTGTGTGTGTGTGTGTGTGTGTGTGTGTGTGTGTGTGTGTGTGTGTGTGTGTGTGTGACTCAACTGATATGCTTTCATCCAAAGACATTTTTACAATGAGTGTCTCATTCCCACCCTCAGCTGTAATAGGGAGCTGCTGTTAAAGGTATATATGAAGCTACCATGATGCATTCAGGGTCAAATAGGTATGTTAAAAGTATATATGAAGCTACCATGATGCATTCAGGGTCAAATAGGTATGTTAAAAGTATATATGAAGCTACCATGATGCATTCAGGGTCAAATAGATATGTTAAAGGTATATATGAAGCTACCATGATGCATTCAGGGTCAAGTAGATATGTTAAAGGTATATATGAAGCTACCATGATGCATTCAGGGTCAAATAGATATGTTAAAGGTATATATGAAGCTACCATGATGCATTCAGGGTCAAATATATATGTTAAATACATCCCGAGCCCACCGAACTGCAACCCCCCCCCCCGCCCCGACTACGCCTCGATATCCTGTCCATAAATATTACAAACAGGATTGGTGACAAAGCGCAGCCCTGGTGGAGGCCGACCCTCACTTGGAACGAGTCCGACTTACTGCTCTAAGAACTGAACCTGAACCTGATTCAGACTCAGAAACCTGTCCTCTAAGAACTGAACCTGAACCTGATACAGACTCAGAGACCTGTCCTCTAAGAACTGAACCTGAACATGATACAGACTCAGAGACCTGTCCTCTAAAAACTGAACCTGAACATGATACAGACTCAGAGACCTGTCCTCTAAGAACTGAACCTGAACCTGATCCAGACTCAGAGACCTGTCCTCTAAGAACTGAACCTGATACAGACTCAGAGACCTGTCCTCTAAGAACTGAACCTGAACCTGATTCAAACTCAGAGACCTGTCCTCTAAGAACTGAACCTGATACAGACTCAGAGACCTGTCCTCTAAGAACTGGACCTGGACCTGATATAGACTCAGAGACCTGTCCTCTAAGAACTGAACCTGATACAGACTCAGAGACCTGTCCTCTAAGAACTGGACCTGGACCTGATATAGACTCAGAGACCTGTCCTCTAAGAACTGAACCTGATACAGACTCAGAGACCTGTCCTCTAAGAACTGAACCTGGACCTGATACAGACTCAGAGACCTGTCCTCTAAGAACTGAACCTGGACCTGATACAGACTCAGAGACCTGTCCTCTAAGAACTGAACCTGGACCTGATACAGACTCAGAGACCTGTCCTCTAAGAACTGAACCTGGACCTGATACAGACTCAGAGACCTGTCCTCTAAGAACTGAACTTGGACCTGATCCAGACTCAGAGACTATAGCTCTTCTGCTGTCTTATAGCTCCGAATACACAGTACAAAGAAAATCACACAAGTTGTGTGTGTGTGTGTGTGTGTGTGTGTGTGTGTGTGTGTGTGTGTGTGTGTGTGTGTGTGTGTGTGTGTGTGTGTGTGTGGTGAACAGGTCTTGATCAGCTGTTTACAGTCTCGTTCTCTGAGCAGCAGATCACTAATGAATACTGCTTATCTCCTCCTGAACTACATTAATAAAGTACAAAGTAGTTCATCTTGACCTCGGATCTGATCAGGACTCAAACACTGACGGTCTGGTTGCTGGTTGAGAGGAATGTGAAGTGGTTCTTTATGTAGTTTGGCCGTGAGCCCGGTTCCACTAAGGGGGGGGGGGGCTTTGTTAGTCATAGTGTATGGCATCCAGCTGCAGAGCCGTGAGTCTCTCAGCTGAGGGAGTGCCTGGGATCTCTGAGCTGGTCCTGTTAGCATGATGTCCATAACGTACAGTTTGGTAACTCAGAATAATTAAAGTCTCTTAACTCTCTCTGACTGTAGACTAACAACATGTTGGGGTGTGTGTGTGTGTGTGTGTGTGTCCTATAACATATCTATTTGACCCTGAATGCATCATGGTAGCTTCATATATACTTTTAACATATCTATTTGACCCTGAATGCATCATAGTAGCTTCATATATACCTTTAACATATCTATTTGACCCTGAATGCATCATGGTAGCTTCATATATACCTTTAACATATCTATTTGACCCTGAATGCATCATGGTAGCTTCATATATCCCTTTAACATATCTATTTGACCCTGAATGCATCATGGTAGCTTCATATATAGCTTTAACATATCTATTTGACCCTGAATGCATCATGGTAGCTTCATATATCCCTTTAAAATATCTATTTGACCCTGAATGCATCATGGTAGCTTCATATATACCTTTAACATATCTATTTGACCCTGAATGCATCATGGTAGCTTCATTTATACCTTTAACATATCTATTTGACCCTGAATGCATCATGGTAGCTTCATATATACCTTTAACATATCTATTTGACCCTGAATGCATCATGGTAGCTTCATATATACCTTTAACATATCTATTTGACCCTGAATGCATCATGGTAGCTTCATTTATACCTTTAACATTTCTATTTGACCCTGAATGCATCATGGTAGCTTCATATATACCTTTAACATATCTATTTGACCCTGAATGCATCATGGTAGCTTCATTTATACCTTTAACATATCTATTTGACCCTGAATGCATCATGGTAGCTTCATATATACCTTTAACATATCTATTTGACCCTGAATGCATCATGGTAGCTTCATATATACCTTTAACATATCTATTTGACCCTGAATGCATCATGGTAGCTTCATTTATACCTTTAACATTTCTATTTGACCCTGAATGCATCATGGTAGCTTCATAAATCTCTTTAACAGCAGCTCCCTATTACAGCTGAGGGTGGGAATGAAACGCCCATTGTAAAAATATCTTTGGATGTCAGCATATCAGTTGAGTCACACACACACACACACACACACACACACACACACACACACACACACACACACACACACACACACACACACACACACACACACACACACACACACTTGTGTAGTTATAGATGACACTCCTTCCTCTTCATACCAGCCGATGTCCCAGAGACTGTTTGAGTGAAGTCCTGATCAGGAACCAACCCAGAGACTGTTTGAGAGAAGTCCTGATCAGGAACCAACCCAGAGACTGTTTGAGTGAAGTCCTGATCAGGAACCAACCCAGAGACTGTTTGAGTGAAGTCCTAATCAGGAACCAACCCAGAGACTGTTTGAGTGAAGTCCTGATCAGGAACCAACCCAGAGACTGTTTGAGTGAAGTCCTGATCAGGAACCAACCCAGAGACTGTTTGAGTGAAGTCCTGATCAGGAACCAACCCAGAGACTGTTTGAGTGAAGTCCTGATCAGGAACCAACCCAGAGACACCAGATGCTCATCACCAGATTTATTTGAAGAGATTTAAAACGTGACGTCCAGACACGACTTAGATCCATCAGACACTAAATTCACTTTCAGATCAAACATTTGCAACGAGACGGACCTTTTAGTTCTGAATGTTTGGGGGGTCAGCGTGAGGGAGGTCAGCGTGAGGGGGGTCAGCGTGAGGGAGGTCAGCGTGAGGGAGGTCAGCGTGAGGGGGGTCATCTCTTTGAAGGACAGTCTGTCTCTCTGAGCTGTGAGGAGGACGACAGCTCTGCTGGATGGACTCAGAGGAGGAACACCACCAGAGAAACCAGGACTCAGTGTGGAGGGGGCTGGGGAAGACCTGCTGGTTCCTCCTGTAACATCAGCTACATGTTGTCACGACACAGTGGGGAGTACTGGTGTGAGTCCAGAGAGGGAGCAACCAGTACCAGCATCAACATCACTGTCCCTGGTAAGATCAGACTGGGGGGTCAGGATTGATGAAGCTGTGTGTGAATGGATGACATGCTGTAGTTTGTCTCTGTGTTGAGGTGGACCAGTGATCCTGCAGAGTCCTGTCCTCCCTGTGACGGAGGGACAAGACCTCACTCTGCACTGTAGGACAGAGACGTCCTCCAACCTCCCAGCTGCTTTCTATAAAGATGGCTCCTTCATCAGGACTGAGCCTGCAGGTCACATGACCATCCCCCATGTCTCCAGGTCTGATGAAGGCCTCTACAGGTGCAGCATCAGCAGTGTTGGAGAGTCCCCCCCCAGCTGGGTCTCTGTCTCAGGTGAGGACTTTGTGATATATAAACCTAGAGGGCAACGCAGCTTTATTGATTTGGATGTGGATTAGAAATAACGTAATTAAATTAATAACACGTACATATTACATATATATGTGTGTGTGTGTGTATATATATATATATATATATATATATATATATATATATATATATATATATATATATATGTGTGTGTATATATATATATATATATATATATATATATATATATATATATGTGTGTGTGTATATGTGTGTGTATATATGTATATATATATATATATATATATATATATATATATATATATATATATATATATATATATATATATATATATGTGTATATGTGTATATATATGTGTATATATATATTATGTAAATGTATGTATGTATGTATGTCCCCACACGGCCTGTAAGAGATCACATGTGCTGTACAAGTACTCAGTTAATGTTGTGTACTAATGTTCTTTTAATGCCACTTTCTACGTCTCCTCAGAGGGAAACACTGTGTACTTTCTGCTTCTTTAGTGTATTACATTGTGAAGGCGTCCCTCAGGGCTCTGGGTAACGGGGTCTCCGTTTCCACGGATGTTTTTAAAGCATTAATACAGCTTACAGGACTAAAAGAATCCCGAGGTTGTGATTCGGTTTCCACAACAAACTGGTCTGACCGGTCACACCCGCACCAAGAACCAGAGGCCCTGAAACACTGTTTACATCATAAATAAAAGGATCAGGTAAAGTCAGCCAATGGTCAAAGAAAATAACGTTACAAAATAAAGTATTTATTATAATAACACACAATTAAAACAGCTTTCAAGGCACATTCAAGGCATCTGAATATTAAAACTGAGATATCAACTTCCATCACGTCTCTAACTCCCCAGTAGGAGCCTGCGCCCCATGTGGGCCGAGTCCTTTCCAGCGGCCCAGGTTTGAGTCCGGCCTGCAGCCCTCAGCTGACCGATGTGTGTATGGATATATATATGGATATATGGATGTATAGTAATGGATTACATTTTCTCATTAATGGAGTATTTGTGTGTACTGCTGCTGAGTTCCTGTCTGAACATCTCTGTGTTCTGATTGGTTCTGCTCTTAAAGAACATTTTAATGACTTACTGTCACCTGAGCCCAGTTTCAGGTATCAAATAAATACCCTGACAATTCATTTATAGTGAAAGTACTTAGTAACTTTGTTTTTCTTGAAGCAACAGTACTTTAACTTTAGTAAAATGTTCTAGTTCTCTAGGAGGGTTACAGGAGGCGGTTTATATGCAGCAGCATCAGGTGGTCCTGGTCTCTTATGTCTTTTATACAGGAAACCAGCTACAACTACAGCAAGAAGAACCAGACCCACTGTAGCACCTACTGCCAGTCCATGGTCTCGGCCTCCAGGAGAGGAGGGTCCATCCTCAGGGACATTCTTTAGGTTTTCATCCTTGGAGATTGAGCTCTTCTCACCTGAAGATGATAAAACACATGAGTCAGTAAATGTGTGATAGAGGAGCAGCCTTCATCCTCTCTGATGGTTGAAACTGCAGAAAAACACCCAGAGAGAGACTACCTCACCTGTAACCTGTAGAAAAACACCCAGAGAGAGACTACCTCACCTGTAACCTGTAGAAAAACACCCAGAGAGAGACTACCTCACCTGTAACCTGTAGAAAAACACCCAGAGAGAGACTACCTCACCTGTAACCTGTAGTAAAACACCCAGAGAGAGACTACCTCACCTGTAACCTGTAGAAAAACACCCAGAGAGAGACTACCTCACCTGGCTCTGTAACCTGCAGACGGATGATTCTGATTGGCTCAGAGTCGATGTTGTTTCTCTTTTTCCGTCTTGAACCACCTGATGTAACTCGACACTCGTATGTTCCAGCGTCGTTGATGTTCACATTCTTCAGAGTTAAAGACATGTTTCCGTCCTTCAGATCTCTGTCCACCAGGTCCACCCTGTCCTTAAAGGACGGATTCTGGATGTTTGTCTCCAAGTGTCCATCTTTGTATAAGAAGACAGTATCTGGCTCCAGGTCAGGTCTGGTCCACTCTACAGCTTTGATGGAGGAATCATTAGACCAACATGGCAGAATGGCGTTCTCTCCAGGGCGCACTGGTCCCACCTTCTGGTCTGAAAAACAATAAGAACCAATAGTAACCAATAAGAGTGATGGTACTTCATCAGACCTCCATCAGGTGTAACACCACCAAAGGGATGTTAGCTAACAGAGACATCACAGGACTTTATTCCCACGAGGTCAACAGCTGATTACATCTACGCCGTGGCTACGTACCGAGGTACGTGGAGATAGCGAGTCTGGCGTCACCTCTCACAAAATGTAGCTACAGGTTACAGCCCCCAACTAATTTCCTGGTTCTCATTCACCATAAAAAGATAAAATCAAGGAGAGGGTTAACTTCTCCTGCTACAGATGTCTCACCGTTTTCAGAAAGAACAGGACACACACACACACACACACACACACACACACACACACACACACAGGCCCTGCTATTGTCTTAAAGAGATCAACACTTACATAAGTACGGAGAAAGCTCTGCGCTCTCACACGTTTAATAGACATATTATTCTAAAACAAATCCTTATTGTTTTAACAATATATTCTATTTGTCAAAGTTATTCAATGCAGATGGTCTTCTGATGAATTACTCTGAATGTGTGTTATATAACATCTGTCACCCCAAAAGAGTCAGCTGTTGTAATGGACGCCATTCCAGATGATGTTATTTAGAGGTAACACTGAAACACTCCCTTCTCCTTGTCTGTTGTCATTGAAGGACACAATAATAGGGACAATATGTCTTTTAAGGAGTAGAAACACAAGGAAATGTGTGATAGAGGAGCAGCTTTCATCCTCTCTGATGGTTGAAACTGCAGAAAAACACCCAGAGAGAGAGACTACCTCACCTGTAACCTGTAGAAAAACACCCAGAGAGAGACTACCTCACCTGTAACCTGTAGAAAAACACCCAGAGAGAGAGACTACCTCACCTGTAACCTGTAGAAAAACACCCAGAGAGAGACTACCTCACCTGTAACCTGTAGAAAAACACCCAGAGAGAGACTACCTCACCTGTAACCTGTAGAAAAACACCCAGAGAGAGACTACCTCACCTGTAACCTGTAGAAAAACACCCAGAGAGAGAGACTACCTCACCTGTAACCTGTAGAAAAACACCCAGAGAGAGACTACCTCACCTGTAACCTGTAGAAAAACACCCAGAGAGAGACTACCTCACCTGTAACCTGTAGAAAAACACCCAGAGAGAGACTACCTCACCTGTAACCTGTAGAAAAACACCCAGAGAGAGAGACTACCTCACCTGTAACCTGTAGAAAAACACCCAGAGAGAGACTACCTCACCTGTAACCTGTAGAAAAACACCCAGAGAGAGACTACCTCACCTGTAACCTGTAGAAAAACACCCAGAGAGAGACTACCTCACCTGTAACCTGTAGAAAAACACCCAGAGAGAGACTACCTCACCTGTAACCTGTAGAAAAACACCCAGAGAGAGACTACCTCACCTGTAACCTGTAGAAAAACACCCAGAGAGAGACTACCTCACCTGTAACCTGTAGAAAAACACCCAGAGAGAGACTACCTCACCTGTAACCTGTAGAAAAACACCCAGAGAGAGACTACCTCACCTGTAACCTGTAGAAAAACACCCAGAGAGAGACTACCTCACCTGTAACCTGTAGAAAAACACCCAGATAGAGACTACCTCACCTGTAACCTGTAGAAAAACACCCAGAGAGAGACTACCTCACCTGTAACCTGTAGAAAAACACCCAGAGAGAGACTACCTCACCTGTAACCTGTAGAAAAACACCCAGAGAGAGAGACTAGCTCACCTGTAACCTGTAGAAAAACACCCAGAGAGAGAGACTACCTCACCTGTAACCTGTAGTAAAACACCCAGAGGAGAGACTACCTCACCTGTAACCTGTAGAAAAACAGCAGAGAGAGACTACCTCACCTGTAACCTGTAGAAAAACAGCAGAGAGAGAGACTACCTCACCTGTAACCTGTAGAAAAACACCCAGAGAGAGAGACTACCTCACCTGTAACCTGTAGAAAAACACCCAGAGAGAGACTACCTCACCTGTAACCTGTAGAAAAACACCCAGAGAGAGACTACCTCACCTGTAACCTGTAGAAAAACACCCAGAGAGAGACTACCTCACCTGTAACCTGTAGAAAAACACCCAGAGAGAGACTACCTCACCTGTAACCTGTAGAAAAACACCCAGAGAGAGACTACCTCACCTGTAACCTGTAGAAAAACACCCAGAGAGATCATAGGCTCTGTTCAGTTCTGAGTGGAGACAAGAGGAGACGCCAAAGTCGGCCCTCATCATCACTAGTTCTTGGCCGTCGTCTTGGTGTGTAAAAAACGTTTGACATGTTTATGTTAAATATAATAATAGTAATAATAATAATAATAATAATATACGTAGTAGTTACACATGTCTTTGTACATTTGCCCTCTCTAGGACATAATGAGCAGACATACTGTAGATCTTCTATTAGTTTTACAGAGTCTCAGCTCTACTAACTCACCTGTGACAGTCAGCTGGATGGTGTAGTAGAAGTTAGGGGCTTTTCCCGTGATGTTTCCAACTCCACACCGGTACGTCCCCGCGTCGTTGACGCTGACGTTCTTCAGAACAACAGAAACGTTTCCTTCCTTCATGCCTGGATCTGCCAGCTCCACTCGCCCACGATATGAGTCGTGCTGGTCATTCGTAGGGTTACTTTTCTCCCTTGGTACGTACCATAAGACGTAAAACTCTGACCCTAGATCAGGTCTGGTCCACTCCAACAGTTCAATCGGAGCAACTCTGGGAGCCTGACAGGGAAGAAGGACGTCATCTCCAACCTTCACTGTCACTTGATGGTCTAAACACATCAATACAATCCAGAGAAAAGCAGGAAGCAGAAGTCAGTAATACAGGAGTTACTTACATTTATATAATAATAATAATAATAATAATAATAATAATAATAATAATAATCTGGTGAAGCCCTTTAATTTACATAAACATCTGATGAAGTGATTCTTTTCTCTAATCAGTGGTAATTCTACATAGAAGCCTGTAAAATTATTTTTTGTGTCAATATGGCTCTGTTTCTTTTTTTAAGTACATACGTGGCCTACATTTTGAAATGATATACAGTACATGCATAGAGCTGTATGCATAAGTTTATGAACCCATGCTGAAGTTGACTAAAAAAAAAAAAAAAAATAAAATTGGAAATTGAGCTTAATGCCTTAATTAAAAAATAGGAAAAATCCAACCTTCAGGGACACCAATTTTCTTTGTGAATGAATAATGTTTCATGGATAAATAAATATTCTTCAATAAAATACGGGGGCATAAGTATACACCACCCTATGTTAAAATACGGGGCATAAGTATACACCACCCTATGTTAAAATACGGGCATAAGTATACACCCCTATGTTAAAATACAGGGGCATAAGTATACACCCCTATGTTAAAATACAGGGGCATAAGTATACACCCCCTATGTTAAAATACAGGGGCATAAGTATACACCCCTATGTTAAAATACAGGGGCATAAGTATACACCCCCTATGTTAAAATACAGGGGCATAAGTATACACCCCTATGTTAAAATACAGGGGCATAAGTATACACCCCCTATGTTAAAATACAGGGGCATAAGTATACACCCCTATGTTAAAATACAGGAGGCATAAGTATACACCCCCTATGTTAAAATACAGGGGCATAAGTATACACCCCCTATGTTAAAATACAGGGGCATAAGTATACACCCCCTATGTTAAAATACAGGGGCATAAGTATACACCCCTATGTTAAAATACAGGGGCATAAGTATACACCCCCTATGTTAAAATACAGGGGCATAAGTATACACCCCTATGTTAAAATACAGGGGCATAAGTATACACCCCCTATGTTAAAATACAGGGGCATAAGTATACACCCCCTATGTTAAAATACAGGGGCATAAGTATACACCCCCTATGTTAAAATACAGGGGCATAAGTATACACCCCTATGTTAAAATACAGGGGCATAAGTATACACCCCTATGTTAAAATACAGGGGCATAAGTATACACCCCTATGTTAGAATACAGGGGCATAAGTATACACCCCCTATGTTAAAATACAGGGGCATAAGTATACACCCCTATGTTAAAATACAGGGGCATAAGTATACACCCCCTATGTTAAAATACAGGGGCATAAGTATACACCCCCTATGTTAAAATACAGGGGCATAAGTATACACCCCTATGTTAAAATACAGGGGCATAAGTATACACCCCCTATGTTAAAATACAGGGGCATAAGTATACACCCCCTATGTTAAAATACAGGGGCATAAGTATACACCCCTATGTTAAAATACAGGGGCATAAGTATACACCCCCTATGTTAAAATACAGGGCATAAGTATACACCCCTATGTTAAAATAGAGGGCATAAGTATACACCCCCTATGTTAAAATACAGGGGCATAAGTATACACCCCCATGTTAAAATACAGGGGCATAAGTATATACCCCCTATGTTAAAATACAGGGGCATAAGTATACACCCCTATGTTAAAATACAGGGGCATAAGTATACACCCCTATGTTAAAATACAGGGGCATAAGTATACACCCCTATGTTAAAATACAGGGGCATAAGTATACACCCCCTATGTTAAAATACAGGGGCATAAGTATACACCCCCTATGTTAAAATACAGGGGGCATAAGTATACACCCCCTATGTTAAAATACAGGGGCATAAGTATACACCCCCCTATGTTAAAATACAGGGGCATAAGTATACACCCCCTATGTTAAAATACAGGGGCATAAGTATACACCCCCCTATGTTAAAATACAGGGGGCATAAGTATACACCCCCTTTCATCAGATAACATGTTATCAAATCGGAATCACACCACAGTGTTTTGTGGAAACTGTCCAACTTTACAGCAGATTGTTTTGTAGAAATGGGTAGAAATAGTTAAAGCAGAAACATTCACTGTGTAATACTCAAAATTATATATGTCGTCACAAAATCTGGAAACAAAAGCTCTTCCATTGGGTTGCCAGGCCAGCTCTGACTGGTCCAGATGTTTGTGCCAGCACCATGGGTGGGGGGCAGATACTGGGAAACGTTGGGCCATTATTGTGCTTCTCTAATCTCTGTGCATCTCTAAATGTAACTGTAAATAATTCATTCAATGTTTCATAAAATGAACAAATAGTCTATTTTCCCAAAGTAATAAAGTAAATACAGTAAGTGGGGCACAGAGGATGGGGGGCCCAGAGGACGGGGGGCCCAGAGGATGGGGGCCCAGAGGATGGGGGCCCAGAGGATGGGGGCCCAGAGGATGGGAGCCAAACATTACTGAGCCTTGGCACAAAGGTTAAAGGATTAGAATTACATTTCTCATTCTTTAGAATTGTAGTGGTCTTAGTTGATCCCTCTGGTAGACCAACATTAATTTAACTTTGGGTCCCTGGTCCCTACACTGAAAACCATGGGTGTGTGTGTGTGTGTGTGAGTGTGTGTAGTCATGAGAGAGAATGAGAGAAGGACATTTGTGTGATGTGGACTTGTTCACCACAGACCTAAATCTTCTCAGCTGTTGCTACTGA
This sequence comes from Percina caprodes, assembly GCA_013375575.1. Classification (NCBI taxonomy): domain Eukaryota; kingdom Metazoa; phylum Chordata; class Actinopteri; order Perciformes; family Percidae; genus Percina; species Percina caprodes. Next base: position 356,141 of record JABXJD010000331.1, read on the forward strand.
CATATGCTGCACTGTCTCTTCATGTTGGCACATTGTCTGCTTCAGTTCTCATATCATAAGAAGGTAATACAACGTGTAATCAAGTGATGGCTGATTAACATTAATGGAAATGCTACATGCTAATACCTGTTGATACAACAGTGCAAAGGCTCTTAACCCTACAGTTTTGCACATATCATGTAAGACTTGATTTCTCCATTTTTTTTGCACGAAACTCTCCAGAAAGTGCCATTTAATGGTTTATTTTTCAAAAAAAATTCTGTTTTAACACATAACAAATCCCATTTTAAACCCTGAATGATAATGATGCTGAAAGAGCCAAAGAAATTGCTTTGTACGCGGCAAAATATAGGTTGGCCCCCCCAAATCTCACTCCAAGGTTTTGGAAAAAGTTGGCAGCTCTGAGTTTACGACATAACTGTCATACTGAAATTAGTGAAATCCATGAAATAATAAAGTTTATCATTACAAACAATAACAGGACTCTCTCCTTTGAAATCACATAAACAGATATATATACACATGAATATTATTTAACAACACACACACACACAGCTCACCTGCAGCCAGAGAAAGTATCCATACTGACATGAAGAAAGCCGCATGTGGTGCTGATATTAATGTTGCCATGGCGACAGCTAATGAGACTGCTGCTAATGAGACTGAGAACCAAACTGTTCCTCTCCGTCACCAAGCCCTGGCCGGACAGCCGCAGGAGCTTATGAATGAATCCACTCCTCTGCAGGGAGGGAGGAGGAGGGAGGGGGTGGAGGGAGGGGAGGGAGGGGGTGGAGGGGGAGGGGAGGGAGGGAGGGGGTGGAGGGGGTGGAGGGGGAGGGGAGGGAGGGGAGGGGGTGGAGGGGGTGGCGGGTAGGGGAGGAGTCACGTGACTTACATGCAACGCTCCCGGTGAGGCGTTCAAGTACAGGCTCGGAAAACTGCTCAGCCAACATGCAGGAAATGAAATTATCAAGAGATTTAAAATAACTATATTTAGATTAGATTAGATTAGATTAGATTAGATTAGATTAGATTAGATTAGATTAGATTATACTTTATCCCACAACGGGGACCTTTTCTTTACAGTACTACATATGATACAGAGTTTTTAAGAACACACACACTTAAGGTCCGAGGGTATTTTACCCACCACGTCCAGATAGGAATGTCGTTAGTTCAGCAGGTCACAACAACACACAGAGGGACATGTTCTCTAGTAAAACCATCAGCTGATTAGGTCTTGACTTTCATTCATATCAGATCAATAAGTTAGTTTATCAGATCAATAGTCCTGGATCAGGACCTTCAGTAGAGAAAGCTGCTTATGAAAAATAAACTGTGCCAAAGTCAAAAAGCTGCCCCAAAGAATTCCTCTCATCAGGTTTCTGCTGCAGGTTGTTAAAGTGGAAATATTCTGCTTATTCATATTTTCTGTCACATCTACAATGATGATGAATAAATAATGAGGTATTTTAACATTATCACATGGAGCTACATGCTAACGGCAGTAATATCTCATCTTGGCTGCAAGTGTTGTTAAATTCTCCCAAATCCCGGGTCACATTACTCCTGAAATATTCCCAGTTGATGGGAATGTAGGGGGGGGGGTATACTTATGCCCCTGTATTTTAACATAGGGGGTGTATACTTATGCCCCTGTATTTTAACAGAGGGGGTGTATACTTATGCCCCTGTATTTTAACATAGGGGGTGTATACTTATGCCCCTGTATTTTAACATAGGGGGTGTATACTTATGCCCCTGTATTTTAACATAGGGGGGTGTATACTTATGCCCCTGTATTTTAACATAGGGGGGTGTATACTTATGCCCCCTGTATTTTAACATAGGGGGTGTATACTTATGCCCAATGTATTTTAACATAGGGGGTGTATACTTATGCCCCTGTATTTTAACATAGGGGGGTGTATACTTATGCCCCTGTATTTTAACATAGGGGTGTGTATACTTATGCCCCTGTATTTTAACATAGGGGGGTGTATACTTATGCCCCTGTATTTTAACATAGGGGGGTGTATACTTATGCCCCTGTATTTTAACATAGGGGGTGTATACTTATGCCCCTGTATTTTAACATAGGGGTGTATACTTATGCCCCTGTATTTTAACATAGGGGGGTGTATACTTATGCCCCTGTATTTTAACATAGGGGGGTGTATACTTATGCCCCTGTATTTTAACATAGGGGGGCTCTCAGGTCTGTTACTGCTACTCCAACACAACACTCGGCAGCTCACACACTCCATCCTCAGTCTGCACGCAGTGTTGATGCTGATTCTGCTCAGTCCTGCTCTGGAACCCCACAACCGGCATCTCCTCATCCTCTTTTCTCCCCAACCATAATAATCGGTGACTCCATAACCAGAAACATCCATTTCTTTAACGCTACCACTCCTAATGCCATCGCTCCCGTCCTCCCGTCCTCCATTACAAGAGTGATAGTCCATATCGGAACAAATGACACAGCTCTTCAGCAGTCTGAGATGACAAAATCAGATTTTAACCGTCTTTTTAACTTTTTAAAGCAGTGTGGAAAGTCCGTTTTTATCTCTGGTCCCATTCCCACAGTCGGTCGTGGTGCAGGCCGCTTCAGTAGACTCCTTGGCCTCCACGACTGGCTCCAGTCTGCCTGCAGGGCTCATCGTGTGTGTTATGTGGATAATTTTAGTATTTTCTGGCAAAGAATGTCTCTGTTTGAGACAGACGGACTTCACCCAAACAAACGGGGCTCAGAAATGTTAGCTGTGCACATTCAGCATGTGGTGCGGTCCACACATGACTTACGTGAATGACTCATCATTCCTGCAGCAGACCTGGACACATCACCGCTCTGTGAACACATCTCTTCCCCACTGCCACAAACAGCTGTCTCCACCCGCTGGCATGTGAAGCCGTCTGCTCCCAGCGCTGTTCCATTTATTCCTGTCATCATCACGCATAGACCTGTACACCCAAATGTTCACATCCCACACAGAAATATCAGGAATCAACTCCAACTCCAGCACCCAGAACAAACTCATTTAAAATGGCTCTCTTCAATGTGAGACCACTTTCGAGTAAGACTTTTATCTTAAATGATTTTATCTTGTCTGCAAATCTAGATTTTATGTTTTTAACTGAATCCTGGTTGCAAATGAATGAATATAGCCAGCTATCTGAACTGTGTCCACCTCAATATGATTGTTTTAGTCAACCGAGGGTCAGAGGTCGTGGTGGGGGGTCAGTGGTCGTGGTGGGGGGGTCAGTGGTCGTGGTGGGGGGGTCAGTGGTCGTGTGGGGGGTCATGGTCGTGGTGGGGGGTCATGGTCGTGGTGGTGGGTTAGTGAGCGTGTATAGGAAAAATTTAAAATGTCATCAAGTCCGCTGTGATGAATTTAAATCCTTTGAACGTCTCACTCTTAAAGTTGGAGGGCTGCAACCGATCCTATTTGCTATAATTTATCGACCCCCAAAACCGCCTGGAAGATTTTTATCAGAACTTTCTGAATTTTTATCTACTCTGGTTTTAAATTATGACAGAATTGTTCTTTGTGGCGATTTTAATATTCATGTTGATGACCCCAACAATGTTAATGCCACTAACTTTTTAAATATGGTCACTTCTTTTAACTTCACACAACATGTCAAAGGGCAAACACATAACCGAGGTCACACCCTGGACTAGATCTGTACCCTGGACTAGATCTGTACCCTGAACTAGATCTGTACCCTGGTGTCAGCATCTCCTCTGTGGAGTTAGTGGACATGACCATATCTGACCCCAGATGGAGTGTTTTTAGCTGCGATTCGCCTGTTACTCATGCCGCCTCACCAAGCTCTGTGTCTTCTCGCCTCTTTAATGAACAAAGTGTTTCAAAGTTTTGCGCATTTTTTCAGAGTCAAAGCCAACACCAACAACCTGGTGGATCACTTCAGTCATATCTGCTTGTCGTCACTAAATATTACTGCTCCTCTAAAGGTTCGGCCTACATCTAAAGCTAGTAAGCAACCCTGGATAAATGACAGCATTTGCAGTCTAAAAAGGGAATGCAGGAAAGCAGAGCGCAGATGGAAAAAATCCAGTCTCCAAGTCCATTACCTCAGTCTGAAGGATTTATTAATTAACTCCAATAACATGGTTAAGGATGCGAGAACACACTATTTTTCTGAACTCATTACTACACATAAACACAACCCCAGGTTTGTGTCTAAGACCAGGATCAGCTGGTAAACCCGACCCCTCCTTGTGCCTCAGCTGGACGTAATGATGACTGTGAATTGTTTTTAACTTATTTTACCAATAAGGTGGTGTCAATCAGAGCCTCTATTACCCCCGGCCTCTTACTCAGAGGTTCCTCACCAGCAACAAGAGAGTTTTAACCAGTTTTATCCCATCGAGTTGTCTGAGCTTTTAAAACCAGTATCACAAATGAGAGTGTCCTCCAGCCCACTTGATGTAATACCTACAAAATTTTTACTGAAAGTAATAGATTCTGTTGGGCCCCATTTGATCTCTGTTGGTTGCGTACCCGATTACTTGCGTGAACCCACTTTTAAAGAAACCTGGTTTAGATCCCTCCCTCCCACATAATTTTAGACCAATTTCAAAACTGCCTTTTATTGCAAAGATTTTAGAAAGAATTGTGTCCAAACAGCTGCTCACTGTACTGGAAAATAACAAAATATTTGAAAAGTTTCAGTCTGGTTTTAGGAAGTACCCCAGCACTGAGACTGCCCTGCTGGTTTTAGGAAGTACCCCAGCACTGAGACTGCCCTGCTTAAAGTCACCAATGACCTTTTAATGTCTGCTGATGAAGGCATGTGCTCAGTCCTTGTACTCCTGGACTATACTTATGCCCCCTGTATTTTAACATAGGGGGGTGTATACTTATGCCCCCTGTATTTTAACATAGGGGGGTGTATACTTATGCCCCCTGTATTTTAACTTAGGGGGTGTATACTTATGCCCCCTGTATTTTAACATAGGGGTGTATACTTATGCCCCTGTATTTTAACATAGGGGGTGTATACTTATGCCCCTGTATTTTAACATAGGGGTGTATACTTATGCCCCTGTATTTTAACATAGGGGGTGTATACTTATGCCCCTGTATTTTAACATAGGGGGTGTATACTTATGCCCCTGTATTTTAACTTAGGGGTGTATACTTATGCCCCTGTATTTTAACATAGGGGTGTATACTTATGCCCCTGTATTTTAACATAGGGGGTGTATACTTATGTCCCTGTATTTTAACATAGGGGTGTATACTTATGCTCCCTGTATTTTAACATAGGGGGGTGTATACTTATGCCCCTGTATTTTAACATAGGGGGTGTATACTTATGCCCCTGTATTTTAACATAGGGGGGTGTATACTTATGCCCCTGTATTTTAACATAGGGGGGTGTATACTTATGCCCCCTGTATTTTAACATAGGGGGTGTATACTTATGCCCCTGTATTTTAACATAGGGGGGTGTATACTTATGCCCCTGTATTTTAACTTAGGGGGGTGTATACTTATGCCCCCTGTATTTTAACTTAGGGGGTGTATACTTATGCCCCTGTATTTTAACATAGGGGGGTGTATACTTCTGCCCCTGTATTTTAACTTAGGGGGGTGTATACTTCTGCCCCTGTATTTTAACTTAGGGGTGTATACTTATGCCCCTGTATTTTAACATAGGGGGGTGTATACTTATGCCCCTGTATTGTAACATAGGGGGGTGTATACTTATGCCCCTGTATTTTAACATAGGGGGTGTATACTTATGCCCCTGTATTTTAACATAGGGGGTGTATACTTATGCCCCTGTATTTTAACATAGGGGGTGTATACTTATGCCCCTGTATTTTAACATAGGGGTGTGTATACTTATGCCCCTGTATTTTAACATAGGGGTGTATACTTATGCCCCTGTATTTTAACATAGGGGGGTGTATACTTATGCCCCTGTATTTTAACATAGGGGGTGTATACTTATGCCCCTGTATTTTAACATAGGGGTGTATACTTATGCCCCTGTATTTTAACATAGGGGTGTATACTTATGCCCCTGTATTTTAACATAGGGGGTGTATACTTATGCCCCTGTATTTTAACATAGGGGGGTGTATACTTATGCCCCTGTATTTTAACATAGGGGGGTGTATACTTATGCCCCTTGTATTTTAACTTAGGGGGTGTATACTTATGCCCCCTGTATTTTAACTTAGGGGGTGTATACTTATGCCCCTGTATTTTAACATAGGGGGGTGTATACTTATGCCCCTGTATTTTAACATAGGGGGGTGTATACTAATGCCCCCTGTATTTTAACTTAAGGGGGTGTATACTTCTGCCCCTGTATTTTAACTTAGGGGGGTGTATACTTCTGCCCCTGTATTTTAACTTAGGGGGTGTATACTTATGCCCCCTGTATTTTAACATATGGGGGTGTATACTTATGCCCCTGTATTTTAACATAGGGGTGTATACTTATGCCCCTGTATTTTAACATAGGGGTGTATACTTATGCCCCTGTATTTTAACATAGGGGTGTATACTTATGCCCCTGTATTTTAACATAGGGGTGTATACTTATGCCCCTGTATTTTAACATAGGGGTGTATACTTATGCCCCTGTATTTTAACATAGGGGGTGTATACTTATGCCCCTGTATTTTAACATAGGGGTGTATACTTATGCCCCTGTATTTTAACATAGGGGTGTATACTTATGCCCCTGTATTTTAACATAGGGGGTGTATACTTATGCCCCTGTATTTTAACATAGGGGGGTGTATACTTATGCCCCTGTATTTTAACATAGGGGGTGTATACTTATGCCCCTGTATTTTAACATAGGGGTGTATACTTATCCCCTGTATTTTAACATAGGGGGTGTATACTTATGCCCCTGTATTTTAACATAGGGGTGTATACTTATGCCCTGTATTTTAACATAGGGGGTGTATACTTATGCCCCTGTATTTTAACATAGGGGTGTATACTTATGCCCCTGTATTTTAACATAGGGGGTGTATACTTATGCCCCTGTATTTTAACATAGGGGGGTGTATGCTTATGCCCCTGTATTTTAACATAGGGGGTGTATACTTATGCCCCCTGTATTTTAACATAGGGGGGTGTATACTTATGCCCCTGTATTTTAACATAGGGGGGTGTATACTTATGCCCCCCTTTATGAAACATTATTGATTCACAAAGATAATTGGTGTCCTTTAAGGTTGATTTTACCTCATTTTTTAATTAAGGCATTAATATAAATTTCCAAAACATGATTTTTTTTATTCCTCTTTTTAGTCAACTTAAGCCTGACTTATGAGCACAACTGTACTGTGAGAAATGAATATGAAGATATAAACGCAGAGAGTTGAATTTTCATTGATGATATTTTATTGAATTTCAACTTAAAACTATATTATTCAGATTAAATTTTTAATTAAATTTTTCTAGTTCAGCAATTCAAATTCAAATCTAAATGATTTAATTCAAATATAAATGATTTTAATTCAAATCTAAATGATCTAAATCAGTCCACAGTCTCCGTCTCTGTCTCCAGGTCCAACGAGGACATGTGGAGTTCCTCAGGGAAGATCTCAGCTCAGAAGTGATGCTCCGTGGTGACATCATCAAGGTCTTCAGCCAATCCCTTCTCAGACTGGGTGGTGGGGGTCATCACCATGGAGACGGGCCGGTTGTTTCCTACAGTCAGAGCAGGTTAGATAATGGATCAGGAGAAGGATTCTGACAGAGACCCTGGTTGTTCCTCCTCGTTAAGATTTTGACATTCAGGTCGCTTTTAATCCAGAATCCCCCCCCCCCCTTTTAACCAAATTACCATAAAATGGATCCTTCCAACGCTCTTTCATTCCTCTGATCTTAACTATTAGTCAAAATAATTCATAATTTCTGCTTTTTAACTCTAATATCAGGTATAATTCTATATAAATGAGGGTTAATATTATGTATAATTCTATATAAATGAGGGTTAATATTAGGTATAATTCTATATAAATGAGGGTTAATATCAGGTATAATTCTATATAAATGAGGGTTAATATCAGGTATAATTCTATATAAATGAGGGTTAATATCAGGTATAATTCTATATAAATGAGGGTTAATATCAGGTATAATTCTATATAAATGAGGGTTAATATCAGGTATAATTCTATATAAATGAGGGTTAATATCAGGTATAATTCTATATAAATGAGGGTTAATATCAGGTATAATTCTATATAAATGAGGGTTAATATTAGGTATAATTCTATATAAATGAGGGTTAATTTTAGGTATAATTCTATATAAATGAGGGTTATTGACCAGGAATTCCAGAAAGTATAAAACTAGTAAGGTGGTGGTAGTGGAGACTAGAAAAAAGTCTGAAAAAGGGACAAAAATGTCCCTTTTTTTGTCTGTTTTTGACCCGGGAGACAACAACAGGGTTAATGAAAGTGTTGATAGATAGATTGGTTGTGAGGTCAGTGAATGATTCAGAATCTTACCTGCTGCCCTGCGTCGATACAGAGACACAATGATGAAGGTGAAGATGCAGTACAACACCACCAGGTGGACCAGTCTGAACACAAACGGGAAGAGGTCTGGGGCTTCAGGGGGCAGAGCTGAGGTCTCTGGTTTCCCTGTAGAGAGAATCAGAGTCAGGTGAATATCTTGATGAATGAACTCCTGAAATCAAAGGTAACCTCCTCACCTGAGACAGAGACCCAGCTGGGGGGGGACTCTCCAACACTGCTGATGCTGCACCTGTAGAGGCCTTCATCAGACCTGGAGACATGGGGGATGGTCATGTGACCTGCAGGCTCAGTCCTGATGAGGGAGCCATCTTTATAGAAAGCAGCTGGGAGGTTGGAGGACGTCTCTGTCCTACAGTGCAGAGTGAGGTCTTGTCCCTCCGTCACAGGGAGGACAGGACTCTGCAGGATCACTGGTCCACCTCAACACAGAGACAAACTACAGCATGTCATCCATTCACACACAGCTTCATCAATCCTGACCCCCCAGTCTGATCTTACCAGTGACAGTGATGTTGATGCTGGTACTGGTTGCTCCCTCTCTGGACTCACACCAGTACCCCCCACTGTCCACTGGGCGCATGTAGCTGATGTTACAGGAGGAACCAGCAGGTCTTCCCCAGCCATCTCCACACTGAGTCCTGGTTTCTCTGGTGGTGTTCCTCCTCAGAGTCCATCCAGCAGAGCTGTCGTCCTCCTCACAGCTCAGAGAGACAGATGTATATTTAAACATCTGAGAGCTGCTGGGACTCACAGTCAGAGAGACTGGAGGGAGTAGTTAAAATACTAGTTGATTATATATTATTATTATTATTATTATTATATTATTACTGCTATTATAACAATCACTGCTTTGGACAAAGCGTGACTGAGCTCTGATGCTTCACATTGATTCTCGGGGATACTGGAGGAATCATCTCTTTACACTTTCAATAATTTATCTAATATTAATTATTAATTATCAATTAATCTGGGAAATCTTTCATATTCGCTCCATTATCTTAACCCCATGTTATGTTTTTCATCTTTACCTTTCTCTTTTTCTACTGTCGCCCACAACAAGTGTCTCCACATCAAAGCCACTCTGAGTCTCAAAGGGATGTGGTTAACCTATCTGGTATTCTGGGAGGGGGTTTCCTGTTTGAGAATGAGATGGTACGAGCCAGCGGATGTAGATGTAGGGGAGGTGAGGGGCAGGTTTGATGAAAAACAAACTTATTAACACACATATTGACAACTTGGTCTACATCCGCTTTAATTAATTTTAATTAATGAGGCCTCTGGTTGCTCAAACACCCCCCCCCCCATCCTAACAGCATCTTTTCTACCAAGAGGACCGAGGACTGACCTTGGTTGGTGGGGCAGCTCAGCAGGGAGGTCACACCTGAAGAGATGAGACACTTTGGTTAGTTTGACTTTGGTTCAGTTCTAAAAACAGGCTTTAAAATAATTTACACAACTTTTCAAATTACATGATCAGAAATTTAATGTTTCAGAAGCATTGATTAGCCAAAAAATACAGTAAAACCAGACTATAGATCTTTGAGTTTTCTTTATATTGTATTTTTCTCAGCTGATATTATCAGAAACCCAGTTAACTTACAGAGCAGCCAGAGTAGAGATGTTGCCTCCATCCTAACAGGCGGAGAAATGATGGCTGGACTTATTTTTCTGAGTATATCCGCATCAAGAATAACTCTTCTTCCTTCCTCTGTCGCAGCAGAGTGACTCAAAGTGTTGCTGCAGGTACACATACTCTAATATATAGAGATACATACATACTCTAATATATAGAGATACATACATACTCTAATGTATAGAGATACATACATACTCTAATATATAGAGATACATACATACTCTAATATATAGAGATACATACATACTCTAATGTATAGAGATACATACATACTCTAATATATAGAGATACATACATACTCTAATATATAGAGATACATACATACTCTAATATATAGAGATACATACATACTCTAATGTATAGAGATACATACATACTCTAATATATAGAGATACATACATACTCTGATGTAAAGAGATACATACATACTCTAATATATAGAGATACATACATACTCTAATATATAGAGATACCTACATACTCTAATATATAGAGATACATACATACTCTAATATATAGAGATACATACATACTCTAATGTATAGAGATACATACATACCCTCATGTATAGAGATACATACATACTCTAATATATAGAGATACATACATGCTCTCATGTATAGAGATACATACATATTCTAATATATAGAGATACATACATACTCTGATGTATAGAGATACATACATACTCTAATATATAGAGATACATACATACTCTAATATATAGAGATACATACATACTCTAATGTATAGAGAAACATACATACTCTAATATATAGAGATACATACATACTCTAATGTATAGAGATACATACATACTCTAATATATAGAGATACATACATACTCTAATATATAGAGATACATACATACTCTAATATATAGAGATACATACATACTCTAATGTATAGAGATACATACATACTCTCATGTATAGAGATACATACATACTCTAATATATAGAGATACATACATACTCTGATGTAAAGAGATACATACATACTCTAATATATAGAGATACATACATACTCTAATATATAGAGATACCTACATACTCTAATATATAGAGATACATACATACTCTAATATATAGAGATACATACATACTCTAATGTATAGAGATACATACATACCCTCATGTATAGAGATACATACATACTCTAATATATAGAGATACA
>JABXJD010000331.1:380000-415000 GCA_013375575.1 Percina caprodes
GCATGCTGGTTGAGGCTAACAAGCTAAATGCTAACATGCTGATGGATGATCGTCCACTTCCTGTTCAGGTGAGTTCAACAACACGCTCTCTGTGATGGATGCTACTGGTCACAGGACGGTTGCTAGGAAACGTAGCATTGTGTTTGTGTGCACTAAGAGCAAATATTATTTTGGCTGTGTGTGTGTGTGTGTGTGTGTGTGTGTGTGTGTGTGTGTGTGTGTGTGTGTGTGTGTGTGTGTGTGTGTGTGTGTGGGGTCGTCTGACTCAACTGATATGCTTTTTATCCAAATACATTTTTACAATGAGTGTCTCAATCCCACTCTCAGCTGTAATAGGGAGCTGCTGTTAAAGGTATATATGAAGCTACCATGATGCATTCAGGGTCAAATAGATATGTTAAAGGGATATATGAAGCTACCATGATGCATTCAGGGTCAAATAGATATGTTAAAGGGATATATGAAGCTACCATGATGCATTCAGGGTCAAATAGATATGTTAAAGGTATATATGAAGCTACCATGATGCATTCAGGGTCAAATAGAAATGTTAAAGGTATATATGAAGCTACCATGATGCATTCAGGGTCAAATAGATATGTTAAAGGTATATATGAAGCTACCATGATGCATTCAGGGTCAAATAGATATGTTAAAGGTATATATGAAGCTACCATGCTGCATTCAGGGTCAAATAGATATGTTAAAGGTATATATGAAGCTACCATGATGCATTCAGGGTCAAATAGATATGTTAAAGGTATATATGAAGCTACCATGCTGCATTCAGGATCAAATAGATATGTTAAAGGTATATATGAAGCTACCATGCTGCATTCAGGGTCAAATAGATATGTTAAAGGTATATATGAAGCTACCATGATGCATTCAGGGTCAAATAGATATGTTAAAGGTATATATGAAGCTACCATGCTGCATTCAGGGTCAAATAGATATGTTAAAGGGATATATGAAGCTACCATGATGCATTCAGGGTCAAATAGATATGTTAAAGGTATATATGAAGCTACCATGATGTATTCAGGGTCAAATAGATATGTTAAAGGTATATATGAAGCTACCATGCTGCATTCAGGGTCAAATAGATATGTTAAAGGGATATATGAAGCTACCATGATGCATTCAGGGTCAAATAGATATGTTAAAGGGATATATGAAGCTACCATGATGCATTCAGGGTCAAATAGATATGTTAAAGGGATATATGAAGCTACCATGATGCATTCAGGGTCAAATAGATATGTTAAAGGTATATATGAAGCTACCATGCTGCATTCAGGGTCAAATAGATATGTTAAAGGTATATATGAAGCTACCATGATGCATTCAGGGTCAAATAGATATGTTAAAGGTATATATGAAGCTATCATGATGCATTCAGGGTCAAATAGATATGTTAAAGGTATATATGAAGCTACCATGCTGCATTCAGGGTCAAATAGATATGTTAAAGGTATATATGAAGCTACCATGATGCATTCAGGGTCAAATAGATATGTTAAAGGTATATATGAAGCTACCATGATGTATTCAGGGTCAAATAGATATGTTAAAGGTATATATGAAGCTACCATGATGCATTCAGGGTCAAATAGATATGTTAAAGGTATATATGAAGCTACCATGCTGCATTCAGGGTCAAATAGATATGTTAAAGGGATATATGAAGCTACCATGATGCATTCAGGGTCAAATAGATATGTTAAAGGTATATATGAAGCTACCATGATGCATTCAGGGTCAAATAGATATGTTAAAGGTATATATGAAGCTACCATGCTGCATTCAGGGTCAAATAGATATGTTAAAGGTATATATGAAGCTACCATGATGCATTCAGGGTCAAATAGATATGTTAAAGGTATATATGAAGCTACCATGATGCATTCAGGGTCAAATAGATATGTTAAAGGTATATATGAAGCTACCATGCTGCATTCAGGGTCAAATAGATATGTTAAAGGTATATATGAAGCTACCATGATGCATTCAGGGTCAAATAGATATGTTAAAGGTATATATGAAGCTACCATGCTGCATTCAGGGTCAAATAGATATGTTAAAGGTATATATGAAGCTACCATGCTGCATTCAGGGTCAAATAGATATGTTAAAGGTATATATGAAGCTACCATGATGCATTCAGGGTCAAATAGATATGTTAAAGGTATATATGAAGCTACCATGATGCATTCAGGGTCAAATAGATATGTTAAAGGTATATATGAAGCTACCATGATGCATTCAGGGTCAAATAGATATGTTAAAGGTATATATGAAGCTACCATGCTGCATTCAGGGTCAAATAGATATGTTAAAGGGATATATGAAGCTACCATGATGCATTCAGGGTCAAATAGATATGTTAAAGGTATATATGAAGCTACCATGATGCATTCAGGGTCAAATAGATATGTTAAAGGGATATATGAAGCTACCATGATGCATTCAGGGTCAAATAGATATGTTAAAGGTATATATGAAGCTACCATGATGCATTCTGGGTCAAATAGATATGTTAAAGGTATATATGAAGCTACCATGATGCATTCAGGGTCAAATAGATATGTTAAAGGTATATATGAAGCTACCATGCTGCATTCAGGGTCAAATAGATATGTTAAAGGTATATATGAAGCTACCATGCTGCATTCAGGGTCAAATAGATATGTTAAAGGTATATATGAAGCTACCATGCTGCATTCAGGGTCAAATAGATATGTTAAAGGTATATATGAAGCTACCATGATGCATTCAGGGTCAAATAGATATGTTAAAGGTATATATGAAGCTACCATGCTGCATTCAGGGTCAAATAGATATGTTAAAGGGATATATGAAGCTACCATGATGCATTCAGGGTCAAATAGATATGTTAAAGGTATATATGAAGCTACCATGATGTATTCAGGGTCAAATAGATATGTTAAAGGTATATATGAAGCTACCATGCTGCATTCAGGGTCAAATAGATATGTTAAAGGTATATATGAAGCTACCATGCTGCATTCAGGGTCAAATAGATATGTTAAAGGTATATATGAAGCTACCATGATGTATTCAGGGTCAAATAGATATGTTAAAGGTATATATGAAGCTACCATGCTGCATTCAGGGTCAAATAGATATGTTAAAGGTATATATGAAGCTACCATGCTGCATTCAGGGTCAAATAGATATGTTAAAGGTATATATGAAGCTACCATGCTGCATTCAGGGTCAAATAGATATGTTAAAGGTATATATGAAGCTACCATGCTGCATTCAGGGTCAAATAGATATGTTAAAGGGATATATGAAGCTACCATGATGCATTCAGGGTCAAATAGATATGTTAAAGGTATATATGAAGCTACCATGATGTATTCAGGGTCAAATAGATATGTTAAAGGTATATATGAAGCTACCATGATGCATTCAGGGTCAAATAGATATGTTAAAGGTATATATGAAGCTACCATGCTGCATTCAGGGTCAAATAGATATGTTAAAGGTATATATGAAGCTACCATGCTGCATTCAGGGTCAAATAGATATGTTAAAGGTATATATGAAGCTACCATGCTGCATTCAGGGTCAAATAGATATGTTAAAGGTATATATGAAGCTACCATGATGTATTCAGGGTCAAATAGATATGTTAAAGGTATATATGAAGCTACCATGATGCATTCAGGGTCAAATAGATATGTTAAAGGTATATATGAAGCTACCATGCTGCATTCAGGGTCAAATAGATATGTTAAAGGGATATATGAAGCTACCATGATGCATTCAGGGTCAAATAGATATGTTAAAGGTATATATGAAGCTACCATGATGCATTCAGGGTCAAATAGATATGTTAAAGGTATATATGAAGCTACCATGCTGCATTCAGGGTCAAATAGATATGTTAAAGGTATATATGAAGCTACCATGCTGCATTCAGGGTCAAATAGATATGTTAAAGGTATATATGAAGCTACCATGATGCATTCAGGGTCAAATAGATATGTTAAAGGTATATATGAAGCTACCATGCTGCATTCAGGGTCAAATAGATATGTTAAAGGTATATATGAAGCTACCATGCTGCATTCAGGGTCAAATAGATATGTTAAAGGTATATATGAAGCTACCATGATGCATTCAGGGTCAAATAGATATGTTAAAGGTATATATGAAGCTACCATGCTGCATTCAGGGTCAAATAGATATGTTAAAGGTATATATGAAGCTACCATGCTGCATTCAGGGTCAAATAGATATGTTAAAGGTATATATGAAGCTACCATGATGCATTCAGGGTCAAATAGATATGTTAAAGGTATATATGAAGCTACCATGATGCATTCAGGGTCAAATAGATATGTTAAAGGTATATATGAAGCTACCATGATGCATTCAGGGTCAAATAGATATGTTAAAGGTATATATGAAGCTACCATGATGCATTCAGGGTCAAATAGCTATGTTAAAGGTATATATGAAGCTACCATGATGCATTCAGGGTCAAATAGATATGTTAAAGGGATATATGAAGCTACTATGATGCATTCAGGGTCAAATAGATATGTTAAAGGTATATATGAAGCTACCATGATGCATTCAGGGTCAAATAGATATGTTAAAGGTATATATGAAGCTACCATGATGCATTCAGGGTCAAATAGATATGTTAAAGGTATATATGAAGCTACCATGATGCATTCAGGGTCAAATAGATATGTTAAAGGTATATATGAAGCCAATATGGTGCATTCAGGCTCAAATAGGTATGTTAAATGTATAAATGAAGCTACCATTATATGAACCTACTATGATGCATTCAGGGTCAAATAGCTATGTTAAAGTTCAATATGAAGCTACCATGATGCATTCAGTGTCTAATAGATATGTTAGTTATATATGAAGCTAACATGATGCATTCAGGGTCTAATAGATATTTTAAAGGTATATATGAAGCTACCATGATGCATTCAGGGTCTAATAGATATGTTAGTTATATATGAAGCTAACATGATGCATTCAGGGTCTAATAGTTTAAAGGGATATAAGAAGCCAACGTGATGCATTCAGGGTCAAATAGATATGTTAAAGGTATGTATGAAGCTACTATGATGCATTCAGGGTCAAATAGATATGTTAAAGGTATATTTGAAGCCAATATGGTGCATTCAGGCTCAAATAGGTATGTTAAAGGTATAAATGAAGCTACCATTATATGAACCTACTATGATGCATTCAGGGTCAAATAGCTATGTTAAAGGTCAATATGAAGCTAACATGATGCATTCTGGGTCTAATAGATATGTTAGTTATATATGAAGCTAACATGATGCATTCAGGGTCTAATAGTTTAAAGGGATATAAGAAGCCAACGTGATGCATTCAGGGTCTAATAAATATGTTAATGGCATACTTGATGCTACAATGATGCATTCAGGGTCAAATAGATATATTATATGTATATATGAAGCTACCATGATGCGTTCAGGGTCAACTAGATATGTTAAAGGTATATATGAAGCTACCATGATGCATTCAGGGTCAAATAGAAATTTTAAAGGTATATATGAAGCTACCATGATGCATTCAGGATCAAATAGATATGTTAAAGGTATATATGAAGCTACCATGATGCATTCAGGGTCAAATAGATATGTTAAAGGTATATATGAAGCCAATATGGGGCATTCAGGCTCAAATAGGTATGTTAAAGGTATAAATGAAGCTACCATTATATGAACCAACTATGATGCATTCAGGGTCAAATAGCTATGTTAAAGGTATATATGAAGCTAACATGATGCATTCAGGGTCAAATAGATATGTTAAAGGTATATATGAAGCTACCATGATGCATTCAGGGTCTAATAGATATGTTAGTTATATATGAAGCTAACATGATGCATTCAGGGTCTAATAGTTTAAAGGGATATAAGAAGCCAACGTGATGCATTCAGGGTCAAATAGATATGTTAAAGGTATGTATGAAGCTACTATGATGCATTCAGGGTCAAATAGATATGTTAAAGGTATATTTGAAGCCAATATGGTGCATTCAGGCTCAAATAGGTATGTTAAATGTATAAATGAAGCTACCATTATATGAACCTACTATGATGCATTCAGGGTCAAATAGCTATGTTAAAGTTCAATATGAAGCTACCATGATGCATTCAGTGTCTAATAGATATGTTAGTTATATATGAAGCTAACATGATGCATTCAGGGTCTAATAGATATTTTTTAAGGTATATATGAAGCCAACATGGTGCATTCAGGGTCAAATAGATATGTCAAAGGTATATTTGAAGCTACCATGATGCATTCAGGGTCAAATAGATATGTTAAAGGTATATATGAAGCTACCATGATACATTCAGGGTCAAATAGATATGTTAAAGGTATATATGAAGCTACCATGATGCATTCAGGGTCAAATAGATATGTTAAAGGTATATATGAAGCTACCATGATACATTCAGGGTCTAATAGATATGTTAAAGATATATATGATATATTTAGTCCTCAGGGCTCACTTTGGGATTGGGCCAGACTGTTTCCTGAGGACAGAGGAACTGCAGTACTACCAGACCACCACCAGGGGGCAGACCAGACCAGTCTGAAGACAAGGGGGAGGGGGTCTGAGGTTGAAGAGATCAATGTTGTTGATTGTAGTTCATTAGTAAAGATCTGGTGGTGTTCTGGTGGTACTGCAGCTTCTCTGTCCTCAGCTTTGTTGACCATGAATTCCATGAATAAGTGTAAAACCTGTTATTAATCCAGATCAGGTTTTTTAAAAAGTGCCAAAAAATGGAAAAAAGTGAGAAATAAATCAGAAAAGCACAAAAAAAATTTGATTTTGACCTAGAAAGACGAGTTCATGTTAACAGGAAGACAACACGAGGGTTAACTCTTTCAGTCCCGGGCCAGAAGCTTGCTGTGCGTCTCCAATCTGTTTGACCCTGAATGCATCATGTTAGCTTCAAAGACCTTTAACAGCAGCTCCCTCTCACAGCTGGGAGTCGGAACGCAGCAACTTTCCTGCTTCATTTTAAATTTCAGGGTTTTAATAACATGTTTTTAAGCTTTTGCTGTTTTGTTCACACACACACACACACACACACACACACACACACACACACACACACACACACACATATATACACACACACACACACACACACACACACACACACACACACACACACACATATACACACACACACACACACACACACACACATATACACACAAAACAGAAAGAGACACTGCAGGTGGTAAAGAAAATATTCTTCAAAATAAAGTTATTTTATAGTTTAAAAGCTATATAGTTATAGTTATTTTATATAGTTATAGTTATTTTATATAGTTATTTTATATAGTTATTTTATATAGTTATGGTTATTTTATATAGTTATGGTTATTTTATATAGTTATTTTATATAGTTATTTTATATAGTTATAGTTATTTTATATAGTTATTTTATATAGTTATGGTTATTTTATATAGTTATTTTATATAGTTATTTTATATAGTTATGGTTATTTTATATAGTTATTTTATATAGTTATTTTATATAGTTATAGTTATTTTATATAGTTATTTTATATAGTTATGGTTATTTTATATAGTTATGGTTATTTTATATAGTTATGGTTATTTTATATAGTTATTTTATATAGTTATAGTTATTTTATATAGTTATGGTTATTTTATATAGTTATGGTTATTTTATATAGTTATTTTATATAGTTATAGTTATTTTATATAGTTATGGTTATTTTATATAGTTATTTTATATAGTTATAGTTATTTTATATAGTTATGGTTATTTTATATAGTTATGGTTATTTTATATAGTTATTTTATATAGTTATGGTTATTTTATATAGTTATGGTTATTTTATATAGTTATTTTATATAGTTATGGTTATTTTATATAGTTATTTTATATAGTTATGGTTATTTTATATAGTTATGGTTATTTTATATAGTTATGGTTATTTTATATAGTTATTTTATATAGTTATGGTTATTTTATATAGTTATAGTTATTTTATATAGTAATAGTTATTTTTAGAGTTATTTTATGTAGTTATAGTTATTTTATATAGTTATGGTTATTTTATATAGTTATTTTATATAGTAATGGTTATTTTATATAGTTATGTTATATAGTTATGGTTATTTTATATAGTTATGGTTATTTTATATAGTTATTTTATATAGTTATGGTTATTTTATATAGTTATTTTATATAGTTATGGTTATTTTATATAGTTATGGTTATTTTATATAGTTATTTTATATAGTTATGGTTATTTTATATAGTTATTTTATATAGTTATGGTTATTTTATATAGTTATGTTATATAGTTATGGTTATGTTATATAGTTATGGTTATTTTATATAGTTATTTTATATAGTTATGGTTATTTTATATAGTTATTTTATATAGTTATGGTTATTTTATATAGTTATGGTTATTTTATATAGTTATGGTTATTTTATATAGTTATTTTATATAGTTATGGTTATTTTATATAGTTATTTTATATAGTTATGGTTATTTTATATAGTTATGGTTATTTTATATAGTTATTTTATATAGTTATGGTTATTTTATATAGTTATGTTATATAGTTATGGTTATTTTATATAGTTATGGTTATTTTATATAGTTATTTTATATAGTTATGGTTATTTTATATAGTTATGTTATATAGTTATGGTTATGTTATATAGTTATGGTTATTTTATATAGTTATGGTTATTTTATATAGTTATTTTATATAGTTATGGTTATTTTATATAGTTATTTTATATAGTTATAGTTATTTTATATAGTTATGGTTATTTTATATAGTTATTTTATATAGTTATGGTTATTTTATATAGTTATGTTATATAGTTATGGTTATGTTATATAGTTATGGTTATTTTATATAGTTATGGTTATTTTATATAGTTATTTTATATAGTTATGGTTATTTTATATAGTTATTTTATATAGTTATAGTTATTTTATATAGTTATGGTTATTTTATATAGTTATTTTATATAGTTATAGTTATTTTATATAGTTATGGTTATTTTATATAGTTATTTTATATAGTAATGGTTATTTTATATAGTTATTTTATATAGTTATGGTTATTTTATATAGTTATTTTATATAGTTATGGTTATTTTATATATTTATGGTTCTAACCGTGGAAGCAGTCATGCTAACACGGTTTAAAGCAGTCTGAGTGAGACAGTGAGCGTGTCTGCTGGGGGCATCCTGTATATCTGATCAGAACCAGATCACACGGACTACAGAATCAAACCTCAGGCCCTCTGCTCTAGTTGTGATTGGTGGAGAGTTTCTGCTGTTGCTAGGCTGCGGTGTGTCTGTCCTCTGTCCTCTGTCCTCTGTAGAGAAGACGGTCGGTCGGTTAGCCACAACCAGAACAATGTTCATCTGTCAGAGATCTGAAACCCCAGAACCACACGAGGAAAACTACCGCGGACGCCACACTTTATTGGTCCTGCACGGAAACAAGCTACAAACACAGTAGAAAATATCATAGAAATATATATATATATATATATATATATATATATATATATATATATATATCATAGAATACATACAGTAGAAAAGTATCATATAAAATATATATGTGTATCATAGAAAAATACAATAGAAAAATATCACATATATTAGCATATAATATATAATATGTCTATTTTATTTGTATTACTATATACTATGTATTATTTGTAGGATACTAGTATTACTACTAGTATAATGTCTCTGCTACTATATTGCACATGTACAATGTACATAATAATAACATAATAATTTTATATTATATTATATTATTATATTATATTATTATACAGTATTCATACATTGTTATATTACATCGCCATATTTACAACATAGCATCCAATAAAAGAGGAGAACATAGAATACAGTCACATGAAGACAGGAGAGAAAGAAAGAAAGAAAGAAAGAAAGAAAGAAAGAAAGAAAGAAAGAAAGAAAGAAGAAGCTGCAACGCTGCTCTGCATGAAGCCATTTAAAGAAAGAAGATCTAAGTCTGTAATGGGGGGGGGACTTCTCCAAAGGCTCGGGCAGCAACTGAAAAAGAGCCCCCACACACACACACACACACACACACACACACACACACACACACACACACACACTATGGGAGCGTCTCTATGTTCCCCCAGTTACACCAACCTATTATCCAGTAGAATGGATTTCTGGATTAATAAAGTATAGATGATTATTATTATTATTATTATTATTATTATTATTATTATTATTATTATTATCATTATTATTATTATTATTATTATCATTATTATTATTATTATTATTATTATTATTATTATTATTATTATTATTATTATTACAGATGCAATGTAGCTTTTAGTTAAATCTGGTGTGTCCGTCTCTTTGGTTGTTGCAAACATAATCCTTACAATCTTAGAAATGTGGGACCACTGGACTGTGGGGACCAGAGGACTTTGGGACCAGAGGACTGTGGGGACCATAGGACTGTGGGACCAGAGGACTGTGGGGACCATAGGACTGTGGGGACCATTGGGCTTTGGGACCATTGGGCTCTGGGACCATAGGACTGTGGGGACCACAGGACTGTGGGGACCATAGGACTTTGGGACCAGAGGACTGTGGGGACCATAGGACTGTGGGGACCAGAGGACTGTGGGGACCAGAGGACTGTGGGGACCATAGGACTGTGGGGACCATAGGACTGTGGGACTATAGGGCTGTGGGGACCATAGGACTGTGGGACTATTGGGCTGTGGGGACCATTGGACCGTGGGACCATAGGGCTGACCCCCCAGTTTGTACCTCTACAGCCAGTTGATTGGATTACCAGACTGAAGGTGTGACGGTCTCTGGGGACTAGTGGACTGGTGTGATGGGGTCCAGGTCTAGATGAATGTACCAAGGTGTGGGGGGTCTCTGGGGACCAGTGGACTGGTGTGATGGGGTCCAGGTCTGGGTTAATGTACCGAGGTGTGGGGGTCTCTGGGGACCTGTGATTAGCTGGCTGGACTCCACTGGTCGGACTGGTGTGATGGGGTCCAGGTCTACCTCAGGGAGGAGTAGAGGACCTCTGGCTCTGCTGGAGACCCTGAACACAAACAGAACTATGAGAAACTGTTGGAGCCGGACTCGGTCCCGTTAGAGTCCTCCTGTCCTATATAACAGAAGACTCAGCCATTTTAGATGATGTGGACCCATCAGCCCACAGACCATCACAGGTTAAAGGCCAGAGTCCAGTCCAGGACCAGGTCCAGGACATATTATCCACACATTTAAAAACACATTAGTGCTGTTTTACCTCATCTGTGAAACATAGAAAAGGTAGAAGACTTTTCTCAGAAATGTAGACGGAAAGTAAAAATAAAAAGAGTTAAATACTTAGAACTGTACTGAATTAAAATAAAATGAGGAAGTTCCCCAAACTTCCTGCTTTTATTTTGGCGGTTAGTTCAGTCATATCTTTATTAACAGACACGAGAGACCGAGACCGCAAGACTCGTTCTAAAAGAGGAAGATATACAGAACGTAGCAGATGTAAATATATCACTATTATAATATCATATTAACAGCTTATTCTATTTGGATTTTCAGAATAAGACTTTTTTCTGAATATAGCAAAAAAGAACTGTGTGTGTGTGTGTGTGTGTGTGTGAGTTTATATGTGTGTGTGTGTGTTTGTATATGTGTGTGTGTGTGTGTGTGTGTGTGTGTCTGTCTGTAGATGTGTGTGTAGCTGTAGGTGTGTGTGTGTGTAGATGTGTGTGTGTGTGTAGCTATAGATGTGTGTGTGTGTAGCTATAGACGTGTGTGTGTAGCTGTAGATGTGTGTGTGTGTGTGTAGCTGTAGATGTGTGTGTAGCTGTAGATGTGTGTGTGTTTGTGTGTGTGTCTCTGTGTGTGTGTGTGTGTGTGTGTGTGTGTGTCTGTGTGTGTGTGTGTGTGTCTCTGTGTGTGTGTGTGTGTCTGCATATGTGTGTGTGTGTGTGTGTGTGTGTGTTTGTGTATATATATTATGTGTGTGTGTGTGTGTGTGTGTGTGTGTGTCTGTGTGTGTGTGTGTGTGTGTGTGTGTGTCTCTGTGTGTGTGTGTGTCTGCATATGTGTGTGTGTGTGTGTGTGTGTGTGTGTGTGTGTGTGTGTGTGTGTGTGTGTGTGTGTGTGTGTGTGTGTGTACCTTTCTTCCTGTTGGTCTTCTTGTCTTTAATCACTATTTGTCCATAAGTGACGTCTCCTGTCCTCACTCCGGAGTAGACTGCAGCAGGATCACTCTCTGGAGGAGGAAGGACATTAATATTAATTATTATTATTAATATTACATTATTAATATTACATTATTAATATTATATTATTATTAATGTTACATTATTAATATTACGTTATTGTTAATATTACATTATTATTAATATTACATTATTATTAATATTACATTATTAATATTATTACATTATTAATATTACATTATTATTAATATTACATTATTCATATTATTACATTATTAATATTACATTATTATTAATATTACATTATTATTAATATTAAATCATTATTAATATTATTATTAATATTAAAGTATTATTAATATTAAATCATTATTAATATTATTATTAATATTAAATCATTATTAATATTAAATCATTAATATTATTATTAATATTAAATTATTATTAATATTAAATTATTATTAATATTAAATTAATATGAAATTACTCAGGGCCCTCATACTCTGCTTCTGACTGGCTAGTAGTCCTTACCTAGGTACTGTCAGGCCCTCATACTCTGCTTCTGACTGGCTAGTAGTCCTTACCTAGGTACTGTCAGGGCCCTCATACTCTGCTTCTGACTGGCTAGTAGTCCTTACCTAGGTACTGTCAGGACCCTCATACTCTGCTCCTGACTGGCTAGTAGTCCTCTACTTCTGACTGGCTAGTAGTCCTATAGGTACTGAGCATGTGCGACTCCCAACAAAGATGGAACAGAAGTGAGAAGTCTCACTCTGTAGCTAAAACAGAGAGCTCAACACACAGGGTGAAAAGAGGAGCTGCAGCAATGTGCAGTACAACAAATATATGTTGTTTTCTTTAATTGAACCATGTTAAGCTGTTCTGATATAACCTCTACATACAAACCTGAATATGAGCAGAAAATGAGCCCTTTCAGTATAAAAGTCTGTTAATAGGAAGTATAACTCTGCTGATGTCAGAGCTGAAATGGAAACTCGTTCATGGGAAACAGACTTCACGCTAACAGAGCTGCTGATGGAGGTAAAGATAAACAGATATGTTGACCGCAGGAGGAACAGGTCATGATGTCTCTCTCTCTCTCTCTCTGTCTCTCTCTCTCTCTCTCTCTCTCTCTCTCTCTCTGTCTCCCACTCTCT
Organism: Percina caprodes; assembly: GCA_013375575.1. NCBI lineage: Eukaryota > Metazoa > Chordata > Actinopteri > Perciformes > Percidae > Percina > Percina caprodes. The sequence goes on from JABXJD010000331.1 coordinate 393,463, forward strand.
CTGTCTCATCCCTCTCTCTGTCTCATCCCTCTCCCTCTCTCTCTCTGTCTCTCTCTCTCTGTCTCATCCCCCTCTCTCTCTGTCTCTCTCTCTGTCTCCCACTCTCTCTGTCTCTCTCTCTCTCTCTCCCTCTCTCTCTCTGTCTCTCTCTCTGTCTCATCCCTCTCCCTCTCTCTCTCTGTCTCTCTCTCTGTCTCTCTCTCTCTGTCTCTCTCTCTGTCTCTCTCTCTCTGTCTCTCTCTCTCTCTCTCTCTCTCTCTGTCTCTCTCTCTGTCTCATCCCTCTCCCTCTCTCTCTCTGTCTCTCTCTCTCTGTCTCATCCCCTCTCTCTGTCTCTCTCTCTGTCTCTCTCTCTCTGTCTCTCTGTCTCATCCCTCTCCCTCTCTCCCTCTCCCTCTCTCTCTCTGTCTCTCTCTCTCTCTCTCTCTCTCTCTCTCTCTCTCTCTCTCTCTGTCTCTCTCTGTCTCCCTCTCTCTGTCTCTCTCTCTCTCTCTCTCTCTCTCTCATCCCTCTCTCTGTCTCTCTCTCTCTCTCTGTCTCATCCCTCTCTCTCTCTGTCTCATCCCTCTCTCTCTCTCTGTCTCTCTGTACCAGCCGTACCTTTCTTCCTGTTGGTCTTCTTGTCTTTAATCACTATTTGTCCATAAGTGACGTCTCCTGTCCTCACTCCGGAGTAGACTGCAGCAGGATCACTCTCTGGAGGAGGAAGGACATTAATATTAATTATTATTATTAATTAATAATACTAATGTCGTAGTATTAGAAACACTCTCTGGAGGAGGAAGGACATTAATATTAATTATTATTATTAATTAATAATACTAATGTCGTAGTATTAGAAACACTCTCTGGAGGAGGAAGGACATTAATATTAATTATTATTATTAATTAATAATACTAATGTCGTAGTATTAGAAACAGAGTTAATAGTTGAGAACTTCCAGGATGTACTGTAGCTTTAAGACTAAAGTCTTCTTAACACCTCTGCTGCTGTCGGGGCTCAAAGGGGAACCTGGTTCATGTGAGACGGACTTCACGCTAACACAGCTGTCCTTTTTAGAGACATGTTGACCGCAGGAGGGACACGTCACCATGGCAACGTGTCAGGATGCTGCCGGGTGTCACAAGCAACACTTAATGTAAAAGAGAGACTGACCTAGATGTAGCTTAGCATCAGTAGATTAGCGTTAGCGAGAGGGTTCTGCCTCTATCTGGCTGGAAGATCAGATCTGAGGGATCAGGTCTCAGGGGGACAGCTCTGATACAGGAGAAAACTCTCGGGGTGCACTGGGATCAGATTTTAGGGAGAGAGGGAGATTTTTTTATCTTAAATATATTTTTAGTTTCCTCAGTGAATTGCATGTATGTGTTTCTTACATTATTATCATTGAATGTTATTTCTGACATTCATGCCAATAAAGCAATTTGAATTGAATTGAGAAAGATGGAGGGAGAGCGAGGGAGGGAAAGAGGGTGAGAGATAGAGGGAGGAAGAGAGAGAGAGAGAGGTGGATGGGGAGAGGGAAAGAGAGACAGGGAAAGGGAGGGGGATGACAGACAGAGAGAGAGAGACAGAGGGAAACAGAGGGGGAGAGGGGAGAGACAGATCGATAGGGAAATGGAGAGAGAGAGAGATCAGCTCCCTCACCCTAACCCTAAGAGAGAGGGGGCGAGGGAAGGAAAGAGAGAAAGGAGATTGAGGGAGAGAGGGGAGAGGGAGGGAGAGAGAAGGAAAAAGAGGGGAGAGGGAGGGAGAGACAGATCGAGGGAAATGAAGAGAGAGGGAGGGAGAGACAGAGGGAATGAGAGGGGGAGAGGGAAGTGATAGAGAATTCATTTTTATTAAGTCTTTTATTCTTCTCTATTTCCTTTTAGTAATGTTATTTCCCTTTATTTATGTTTATTTATTTATTTATTTATTTATTTATTTATTATTATTTATATTTATGCATGTAGTAATGTCTTACAATAGTTTAACCTCTATGCTCTATATATGCACATTTAACAAACTGCTTTTCTATGCTTATTATACGCACAATACGATATATGTTTCTCTGAGTGTCAGCTGCTTTTCTCGGAGACAGTAAGTGTCTCACTGCAGAAAATCATGAGTTGTAAACATCTTTAGGGCCGAGGTCACTCAAAGTACATGTCCTCCAGGCGCCTGGACTTTGCCCTGGTTCCCCTAGAATAGACAACACAAAAGCATTCCTATGTATCAACAAGTGTGAATCTGTGTGTGTGTTTTGAATAAATACGACTCTCTTGCAGAGAAACATTTGAAGTTCCCTGAGAGCGATGCTGGAGATAGGTTGCTCACGTGCGTTCTTCCCTCTTGCAATTGTCTTAACTGCTAACTACCGTCTGAGTCTCGTTTTCTTGCTTGACCGTCTTTGATTTAATAAGGTAAAGTGTTATGAACCTGACAGGAAGGAAAGAGGGAGAGGGAGGGAGAGACAGATCGAGGGAAATGGAGAGAGAGAGAGATCAGCTCCCTCACCCTAACCCTAAGAGAGAGGGGGCAAGGGAAGGAAAGAGAGAGGGGAGTGGGAGGGAGAGAGAGACAGAGGGGAAGAGAGGGGGAGAAGAAGGAAAGCGAGAGGGGAGAGGGAGGGAGAGACAAAGGGAAAGAGAGGGGGAGAGGGAAGGACAGAGAGAAGGGAGAGGGAGGGAGAGACAGATCGAGGGAAATGGAGAGAGAGAGAGAGAGAGATCAGCTCCCTCACCCTAACCCTACGAGAGGGGGGAAAGGGAGAGAGTCAGATGGAGGGAGGGAAATAGAGGGGGAGCGAGATGGAGGGAGGGAGGGAGGGAGGGAGAGAGATACAGGCAGATGGGGAAAGGGAGAGAGAGAGAGACAGAAGACGAGAGAGAGGGAGAGAGAGATCAGCTCCCTCACCTCACAGCCCCCAGAGATCATAGATCAGATCACTCAGATCAGGTTTTAAAGGTCAGAACGAGGTCTAGAGAGTCGGGAGGCATCCCCCTTTAACGGGGTTGAACTGGACTCAAAGGGTTAGGGTTAGAGGCAGCTCTGTGGGGGGTGATCTGATCACTAACGGGGTTGAACTGGACTCTTTCCTGGTCCAGAGTCCATTAAATGGTTCTGTGTAAGTCTCCAGAACCTTCTTCTTACATACACAGGTATGTACATCTGCACATTTATGGTTTATTGATATGATCTTAGTTTCATTAACAGTCCTGCAGTGAAGCGTCTGCAGACCCCCACTCGGCTGAAGGGTTGCTATGGTAACGAGGAAGCTGGACCGCAGAGCTGTTAGAGCTGTTTAACCACAGGGTTACTGGCCTCTCATGCCAAGCACAACACACGCTATCATCTACTGAAATAGACCTCACACTGGGACTGGGGGCTAAACACATTTAGTCACCGTTTAAAATATCCTTATTTTATAAAATGCTAATTACCCCAAATGTCCTCTCATGACATTAAAACAAGAACACACACACACACACACACACACACACACACACACACAGATACACACGCACACACTCACACACACACACACACACACACACACAGATACACACGCACACACTCACACACACACACACACACACACACACACCCCAATAAAAACATCTTTACCTCTGCTCCGTCTGATTGGCTGCTGCAGGTTACGTGATGTTGTGACATCACTGTATGTGATGTCATCATCTCCGGCTCCTTCAGCTGAAATAAACCAAAGTTAACATTCATCTCCATCAGTTTTAGCTGATTGAAGCTAACGGCCCTCGGGGCGGGGGAGAGGGGGATCCTGACACACGGTTGACTTGAAGAAACACGTCACTCACACAAAATATCATCAGTAAAGTTTGATTATGAGCTGCAGCGTAGTTATGAGTCTTATTGAGACGAACCTCTAGGTTTCCTACGGCTGCGTCGTCTCACCAGGAGAACCAGGAGAACCAGGAGACCCAGGACACCGACTGGAACAGCAAACCACCACCACATGGGGGGAGAAGTGGAGCCGGGGGGAGGAGGCGGAGAGGTGGAGACAGAGGTTGTGGAGGGTGTAGGAGGACTTGTAGTCGTGGGTTTCTCTAAAATGAACAAAAAATATTTAATTAAAAGCATAGAAATAAAAGTGAGTAGATGACACGTTCAGCTCGTTCACTGTTCCTCCTTCATTATGTGAAGCGTTAGGGTCTGATCTCACACCCGGCACAGCGTGGCATAATGGTCTTACAGGGAGGTGCGTTCAGGTGCATTCTGGGCGTGCTGGTCTTACAGGGAGGTGCATTCAGGTGCATTCTGGGCGTGCTGGTCTTACAGGGAGGTGTGTTCAGGTGCATTCTGGGCGTGCTGGTCTTACAGGGAGGTGCATTCAGGTGCATTCTGGGCGTGCTGGTCTTACAGGGAGGTGTGTTCAGGTGCATTCTGGGCGTGCTGGTCTTACAGGGAGGTGTGTTCAGGTGCATTCTGGGCGTGCTGGTCTTACAGCGAGGTGTGTTCAGGTGCATTCTGGGCGTGCTGGTCTTACAGGGAGGTGTGTTCAGGTGCATTCTGGGCGTGCTGGTCTTACAGGGAGGTGTGTTCAGGTGCATTCTGGGCGTGCTGGTCTTACAGGGAGGTGTGTTCAGGTGCATTCTGGGCGTGCTGGTCTTACAGGGAGGTGTGTTCAGGTGCATTCTGGGTGTGCTGGTCTTACAGGGAGGTGTGTTCAGGTGCATTCTGGGCGTGTTGGTCTTACAGGGAGGTGTGTTCAGGTGCATTCTGGGCGTGCTGGTCTTACAGGGAGGTGTGTTCAGGTGCATTCTGGGCATGCTGGTCTTACAGGGAGGTGTGTTCAGGTGCATTCTGGGCGTGCTGGTGTTACAGGGAGGTGTGTTCAGGTGCATTCTGGGCGTGCTGGTCTTACAGGGAGGTGTGTTCAGGTGCATTCTGGGCGTGCTGGTCTTACAGCGAGGTGTGTTCAGGTGCATTCTGGGCGTGTTGGTCTTACAGGGAGGTGTGTTCAGGTGCATTCTGGGTGTGCTGGTCTAACAGGGAGGTGTGTTCAGGTGCATTCTGGGCGTGCTGGTCTTACAGGGAGGTGTGTTCAGGTGCATTCTGGGCGTGCTGGTCTAACAGGGAGGTGTGTTCAGGTGCATTCTGGGCATGCTGGTCTTACAGGGAGGTGTGTTCAGGTGCATTCTGATGGAAGTGATCGTGCCATTGACCAACAAAAACCTGGTCTAAGGACCCTATTTTCCACTGTCAAACTAGTAAAAGTGGATTTGGACGCGCCCTAAATGCACCGTGCTATGCGCTTCACGCCGTGCTCTTAGATCTTTAAAATAGAGCCCAGATACTCAACTCCAATGTTGTGTATTATGTTTGTAAGTGAGTGATATGGAGGTCTCTGTTTTTTGAGTCCAGTTCACTTCATGTGAGAACCAGACACACAGGAAGTGAACCAAAACCAGATACATTAACGAGCCTGCAACTTCCACCTAGCACACAATTTACTGACGTATAAATGATTCATGTGGTGTTAACTTTCAGATCCATAACATATAATGACCCCACATCATCATCATCATCATCATCATCACCATCATCATCACCAAAGACGAGGTTTGGTGCACTACAAGGGTAGTGAACACAAACAGAACCAAATAAACACTCCTCACCTGAGACAGAGACCCAGCTGGGGGGGGACTCTCCAACACTGCTGATGCTGCACCTGTAGAGGCCTTCATCAGACCTGGAGACATGGGGGATGGTCATGTGACCTGCAGGCCCAGTCCCAGGCTTGATGATGGAGCCATCTTTATAGAAAGCAGCTGGGAGGTTGGAGGACGTCTTTGTCCTACAGTGCAGAGTGAGGTCTTGTCCCTCCGTCACAGGGAGGACAGGACTCTGCAGGATCACTGGTCCACCTCAACACAGAGACAAACTACAGCATGTCATCCATTCACACACAGCTTCATCAATCCTGACCCCCCAGTCTGATCTTACCAGGGACAGTGATGCTGATGCTGGTACTGGTTGCTCCCTCTCTGGACTCACACCAGTACCCCCACTGTCCAATTGGGCCATGAAGCTGATGTTACAGGAGGGACCAGCAGCTTTTCCCCAGTCAGGTCCACACTGAGTCCTGGTTTCTGTGGTGGTGTTCCTCCTCAGAGTCCATCCAGCAGAGCTGTCGTCCTCCTCACAGCTCAGAGAGACAGATGTATATTTAAACATCTGAGAGCTGCTGGGACTCACAGTCAGAGACACTGGGGGGTAGTTAAAATACTAGTTGATTATATATTAAGCAAAAAGTCACTTCAGTAATTAGCTAGATCAGGACTAACACGTTTTATGGTGAAGCCCACACATTAAATCAAAAAATAAATAATGAATTACTAATTTGATAAAATATGCAAGTATAATTTGAAACATTGTGAGCAGAAAGTCACAAACTCAACTAAAATATCCAGACTGTGTGTGAAATGGCATTTTATTTTAAAGAGAATTTGTCATTTGAACCCTTTTTCAGTGTATCTCTCTCAAAAAACAAAAAATACAAATTTTTTCAACAGTTTACAATAAACCCCAATTAGTTTTAGACTGTGGATAATTTTACTAACCTGAGTTTGTTCTGCAGCAGAGCAGTGAGGTCAATACTAAAATGATAAACAAGATCCACGTCAGAAAATATACACTGGTTGATTCAAACTTTGCTGTGTGATAAGACAAGTATACACAGTATGTTTGCGTCTCAGTGCAATTGACAGGATGAGTAGGTCAGAGACTCAAAAGAGATGATCTTGTCTAATCTTCATCATTAATAAGTATATTGATTGCAATGTGATCAGCTCAGAGTTACTTACGGAGCCGAAGATATGTTTGCTTCATTCTCCCTCTGGGTGAAGTGACAAGAAACACTTAGAATTCTTTTTGTCAGAGCAGTTAGACCCTCCCACTTCTTCTTTGACTGTATTGTATTGGCTGTGCGGTTTTCTCCCCAGTAGATGACAGGAAAGAGGTAATTTAGTTAAGTTAACCTTTGACTTCAGACATAACACAGAGTCCTGTCACCTGCAGGGGTGTAACAGTGGACAACCAGAAGAGGAAAACAGAGGCCTGAAGGAGGACTTTGTTGGGTGATGTAGACTGACCCACCTGCAGCTGAACATTAACAAGACGAATAAGAGAATTAAATTGTATAAGAGAGGAGTGCACCTGGGAGACATATTGGAGTAGGCTGGGATCACTAAGGGGCCTCCACAAGAAGGTTCAGAGCCGGCTCTACTTCCTACAGAGGCTCAGAGGCTTTCACGTCTGCTACCATTTTGTAGTGGCCATTTTGCTGCTGGGGTCAGAGACTGAGGGCAAGAGACACTAAAGGCCCTGGCATACCAACCCAATGGCCAACCGTCAGCAGAAAAGGCAGTCAGACTGAACATTTGGCTCCTGTCGGTCCAAAAAGTTTCTCAGAACACACCAAAGCGACGCCAACTTCAGCGTACATTCTGCGTGTGAGCGAGACGTAATACGTATCCATAACAGCAGGTGCCGCTAATCTGTATTGTCACCCAAAAATTGAAAACTGCAAATGAGGATGGCCATTGAGTCCAGTTGCCCGTCCTTTGATTACACATGTCAAATTGACCAAAATAAAGGCCGCTGGCCCCTTTGACGGACAACAGCATGAAACACACGGACCAGACTCGAGTCACCAACCTCGCCAGACTGTCCGACGCCGATTATTGGGATTGTGTGTCAGGGCCTTTACTCAACAAGCTAGTTAGGAAGGTGGCACATTGATTGGAGGAGGAGTTGATCTGGACTCTGTGAAGGCGATGACCAAGAAGAGAATGCTCTCCAATGCTCCAAGACTCATGGTTCGTGTCCACATTGGTGTTTTCTTACGGCAGGGATCTCCCCTCTTCTTCCCAGCATTGGACTTTTGATGATCTCTCCACGAGCAGTTATTGATTTCTCTTCACTGATAAGCAAAGAAAACAGGCTCCACCCTCCCACAACAATGCGGCTGCTCCTGATTGGACGATAGCTTCACTTGTGGACTGGTTTTCAAAACAGATCAACAGGGTGACTGGTATTGGAAACTTTCTCTTAAACCTCTTTCACACCAATGAACTGGGTTGTCTGATTAGTGTTCAGCCTTTCTTTGGGAAATGAAAACCAAGCCAGTCTACATGGGTATATTCCTGGTCATGACAATTAAGGTACAACCTGGTTCAACTGACTGATTCAAACGTGCCTGGCTGTTAAAGGGAATGAGATATGACCTCTGATTGGTTGATTGCATGTTACCCAGAACACACCTCTGATAAATAAAAACACTAAGAACAACACTTTAAACCATGCGCTTGGTGCACAGACCTTTTTTCTGCCATTAAACTAGCAAAAGTGGATTTGGACATGACCTAAGCACACCTGCGCCAGGTGCTTCATGCCATGTGGTTAGATCGTTAAAATAGGGCCTTATGTGTTTTATGAGTTGTTCTTCCTGTGGGAGGGTTACTTTACTTTACTTTACTAGAGTTACTTTTCATGTTGGGAGATTGTCTTCATACAGTACAGTAGCTGCAGTCTAATATCAACACAATAACTAATCAGTTTCTTTTTTATTTCATTTTCCTTTGGATTAATTTAGTGGTTTATTTATTTATATATAATTATATTATTATTAGTTGCAGTTATTATAGGTTGTTGATTGGTTAGGGAGGACGTCCTCCCTTGGAGCATCATATCATATTACGCGTTTTGGCCAATAACAGATGAGCATGAAGAAATAAACTACATTAAATAGGAGATCCCGCCCTTTGATGATCTGGAGCAGGACAGCAGAGTTGTTCCTCCTCTGGTCCCAAGACTGTCCTCTCACCTGCAGGTGTCGCCTTTGAGGCTTTTAAATCACAACCTTAATAATGGATTTTTCCAAAGAAGAGATACATTTTATTTTACAAATTATATTGAAATTTCATTACAGTTTATATCAACCAATTACTATTTTTTAAATCTATATTTTGATATCCCTTTTGCCTCTCAATAATAGAGGAGGAACAACCTCCTCAGCCTCTATGGACCACCTAGACACCGCTCCTGGACAGGAGGGGGGTGTATGACATTACCAGTTCTTTTCTTCTAGTAAGCAAAACATGGCACTTAAAGGCTCTGCCCGATATTTGGTTCTAAATATAGTTTGGTTTTGTATAAAAATGATATATATGATTTCTAGTTACAGCATGGTGTCTGAATCTTTGTTTTTTGTCTAATAAAGACCATATATTTGTGAGATTATTTTATTTATTTACTCCATTTGCATTGTGTCCCAAAATTAATATTTAATACATTCTTAAAACAGGAAGTAGTAGTAGAATTTGTTCTAGAAATTTGGATGAAACGTTCCTGGCTAAAACAGCTCTTCTGTTTGTTGATGCAGTGACAGGAATATCCTGCAGGGGCTACTAAGCATCCCAGTCTGTTAAATGGGACCCATATGTTATCGTTATTGTTACAGTCAGGGTTCAAAATTAACTTTTTCCACCAGCCAAATGTACAAATTGTACCAGCCACTAAGTAGATTAGCTTTGTTTTTTGACTGTTGAGTCAAAAAAATGCCACCAGCATTTTTACAAGCATTTAGCTGGTAGGTGGTGTTAGTTTTAAACCCTGGTTACAGTCAATGTCCATACCTGATGTTTAAATCATTTATCCGTTTTCATACTGCTACAAACAATGCATTATACATACAGTTTTTGTTGGCCATAGCTTAGCATATGATTTGCATCCTTGAACCCCCTCGAACCATTCAGTGAACACTCGAGCCCTACACATGGGGGCATTGTTATCCTGCAAGTGGAAGTTTTCTTTATAACAGGGTCCCTAAACACAACTAACGGAACTCAACTGTCAGGCCTTGAGAACAGTGTCACTGCACTGAAAGAATCGCATTCATGTGATTTTGAACAAGAAATTACTCAGCATGAAGGCTTCAGATAAAGATCTGGGGCCTCATGTATAAACGTTGCATAAGCTTTTTTCTTACTGACACTTTGTGATGTATAAAATATGACCTTGACGTGAGAATGTGCGGGCCATGTGCAAAGTCTTTTCTGGCTCTAAGACGTGGCGAAATATAACTGAAAACTGCTAAAAATCACCAAACATTACAAAATTACGTTTCCCCTTCACTTACTGGCATATGTCTGTGATGTTGACTATGGAAAAACATAATTATATCCGCTGATATTACATAAAAGTTTGATCATTTATGGGGATAATATTTCACATCTTTCACACTAATAACAGTTTAATTCTTAACCTCTGTGAGGACGGGAAATGAAAGTCCATTTAGAAAATATTTCAGTATTTCAATATGCAGTAGTATCTATGAGTCTGTAGTTGTGGAGCCTCAGCCATCCTTGGCGTACGGGTCCATCTCCCCAGGAACAAACCCTGTGTCGGGGGGGCAAACTCATCGGATGTGTAACTGATCCGTGGGTGATTTGTAGGCTAAAACCCTAAACAATGAAAAAAAGAAAACCAGAACTGATGGAACATCTCTTTAGACCTAATAAACACAGAGCATACTGTCGTCAGAGATGTAGATATTAGTCAAGAAGGATCGCTAGTCAAGGGCTAGCACTCCACCAATCAGATTGGTCATTGAGTCCGACTGCCCACTGGCCGATTCAACAAGTCAAATCGGCCAAAATGAAGGCCGCCGACCCCCTGACTGAGAGACTGCATGCAACACACCGACCAGACTTGGGTCACCGACCTCGCCAGACTGTCCGACGGCTGATTATTGGGTTGGGAGTCAGCGCCTTTAGGGACATACAAGATGTTACGTTAACGTTAGCTACCTAACTAGCTCCATTATTTAGCTTGACCTGCATTCTGCTTTTTTAGCTTTTGCAATAAACCACTAAACCTGTCTGAGTGATAGTGACACTGGATTAAAGTTACAAAAACATAGATGTATAATGGATGTTTGGAGCTATGCAAGGCCGTGCACCCAAGAAGTAGGCGGCAAAAAACGGAGTCCAATGGGAGTGTCGCCCCTCTGTCTTTCTCTATCACTCTGAGTAACTTTATAGCAGGACTTTGTACCATGGAAAAGGCCCAATAAAGGCTTTTGAACCAAGAACTACTCAATTGGACATGTCCCAGCAGTAATTGTACTTGACGCAAAATGACGCCGTGACTCAAATCTGCCCTCAACTCCCATCGGGGAGTGACAACGTGCCAAGTGTCCCGGTTTCAGTTCCAGGAAATCCGGTCACGCTAAGTTAGCAGTAGATAGAATAGAATATAATATACTTTCTACAGTCAATAATCGCAGAGAAAGGCCTTTTAACCAAATACTACATAACTGGGAATATTTCAGGAGTAATGTGACCCGGGATTTGGGAGAATTTAACAACACTTGCAGCCAAGATGAGATATTACTGCCGTTAGCATGTAGCTCCATGTGATAATGTTGAAATACCTCATTATTTATTCATCATCATTGTAGATGTGATAGAAAATATGAATAAGCAGAATATTTCCACTTTAACAACCTGCAGCAGAAACCTGATGAGAGGAATTCTTTGGGGCAGCTTTTTGACTTTGGCACAGTTTATTTTTCATAAGCAGCTTTCTCTACTGAAGGTCCTGATTCCGATCGCCCCCGTTGCATGCTGGGTAGATTTGTGTCCGACTTGATCCCAACTTGCTCTGACGTCATGCATACGTAGGCAACGATAATCTCACGAGAGCAAGGGGGCCGCAGGTCTGAGACCAGGCAGCGCAGTTGCTTTTCACCGACTGCAAGAGCCAGGCGGGCCCAGAGCATGCTGGGAAACGCTGGCTTCTCAGCTGATTTAACAGCTGATTGGTTTACAATCAACTCAACACGATGACGTCTTGTATAAACTTTTTATTGATATTGAATGAAAGGGATTTTAATGCTATTTGTCTGATTTAAAGACAAATGCTCTCGTCCACTTTACAGGCGAGGCACAGTTCATCTCCAACGAGCCTATAGAAAGTCAAGACCTAATCAGCTGATGGTTTTACTAGAGAAGATGTCCCTCTGTGTGTTGTTGTGACCTGCTGAACTAATGACATTCCTATCATACCTATTTTAAATCTCTTGATATTTTCATTTCCTGCATGTTGGCTGAGCAGTTTTTTCTGAGCCTGTACTTGAACGCCTCACTGGGAGCGTTTCTTGTAAATCACGTGACACTGATGGGCCCTCCCTCCCCTCCTCCCTCCCTCCCTCCTCCCCTCCCCTCCCCCCTCCCTCCCCTCCCCTCCCCTCCCCTCCCCTCCCCTCCCCTCCCTCTGTGCAGAGGCGTGGACTCATATATAAGGTCCTGCAGCTGACTTGGTGACGCAGAGGAATAAAAGTTTTGTTCTCAGTCTCATTAGCAGCAGTCTCATTAGCTGTCGCCATGGCAACATTAATATCAGCACCACATGTGGCTTTCTTCATGTTAGTATGGATACTTTCTCTGGCTGCAGGTAAGCTGTGTGTGTGTGTGTGTGTGTGTGTGTGTGTGTGTGTTGTTAAATAATATTCATGCATATGTGTGCGTGTATATATCTGTTTATGTGATTTCAAGGGTTTCAATTTTTCTCAACTTCAATCGTGTTGTATCTCCACCGTGTGTGTGTGTGTGTGTGTGTGTGTGTGTGTGTGTGTGTGTGTGTGTGTGTGTGTGTGTGTGTGTGTGTGTGCGCACGCACGCGCTACTTTGCAACAAGTAAAGCTATGAGTCGCGCATGCGTCACTTGTCACTGATGGGCCCTCCCCTCCCCTCCCCTCCCTCTGTGCAGAGGAGTGTGTCGGTACACGATCCGTCCTATCTACATGATCCATTCTGCGCATGTGCAGTATGTTCGCGCATGCGCAGATGATAATTATGATGTAGAGGATTTACGGCGCTGCACGCTGTTCCACAGTAGCGGTCTGCTGTTAGCCTCCACCGGAAAGCTAACGTCGTTAGTTTAGCTAACAGCTAATTCGGCTAACCGCTAGCTGACAGCTTGATTCAGCCTAAAATAACGTTACTCAGACTAAACAGTGGGAAAAGCAGCTCCAGATAAATTGAGACTTTACAGTAATATAATAAAGACAGGTATTGAGTGATTGTATTTTAAACGAGCACAAGTAAAGTAGAACTGACGTAACAGCTGTTTTATATTTAAACGGGTATTTTAACTTTTGAGGGTCTTTTACATGCTGTCTCAGCTGGTGATTAGCCAAATTAGTTGTTAGCTAAACTAACGTTAGCTCTACGGTGGAGGTTAACGTACTTTCTTTAACTGTCTATGGGAACAGATCGTGGAGGGTCGTAAATCCGCGTTCATCATGACGTCATCATGACATCATCTGCATGAACGGATCGTGTACAGACAGAGTGGACTCATATAAAAGCTCCTGCAGCTGACTTGGTGACGGAGAGGAATAACAGATTTGTTCTCAGTCTCATTAGCAGCAGTCTCACCTCATTTTAACATAGGGGGGTGTATACTTATGCCCCTGTATTTTAACATAGGGGGGTGTATACTTATGCCCCTGTATTTTAACATAGGGGGGTGTATACTTATGCCCCTGTATTTTAACATAGGGGGTGTATACTTATGCCCCTGTATTTTAACATAGGGGTGTATACTTATGCCCCTGTATTTTAACATAGGGGTGTATACTTATGCCCCTGTATTTTAACATAGGGGGTGTATACTTATGCCCCTGTATTTTAACATAGGGGGTGTATACATATGCCCCTGTATTTTAACATAGGGGGTGTATACTTATGCCCCTGTATTTTAACATAGGGGGTGTATACTTATGTCCCTGTATTTTAACATAGGGGGGTGTATACTTATGCCCCTGTATTTTAACATAGGGGGTGTATACTTATGCCCCTGTATTTTAACATAGGGGGTGTATACTTATGCCCCCTGTATTTTAACATAGGGGGTGTATACTTATGCCCCTGTATTTTAACATAGGGGGTGTATACTTATGCCCCTGTATTTTAACATAGGGGGTGTATACTTATGCCCCTGTATTTTAACATAGGGGGTGTATACTTATGCCCCTGTATTTTAACATAGGGGGTGTATACTTATGCCCCTGTATTTTAACATAGGGGGTGTATACTTATGCCCCTGTATTTTAACATAGGGGTGTATACTTATGCCCCTGTATTTTAACATAGGGGGTGTATACTTATGCCCCTGTATTTTAACATAGGGGGTGTATACTTATGCCCCTGTATTTTAACATAGGGGTGTATACTTATGCCCCTGTATTTTAACATAGGGGGTGTATACTTATGCCCCTGTATTTTAACATAGGGGGTGTATACTTATGCCCCTGTATTTTAACATAGGGGGTGTATACTTATGCCCCTGTATTTTAACATAGGGGGTGTATACTTATGCCCCTGTATTTTAACATAGGGGGGTGTATACTTATGCCCCTGTATTTTAACATAGGGGGTGTATACTTATGCCCCTGTATTTTAACATAGGGGGTGTATACTTATGCCCCTGTATTTTAACATAGGGGTGTATACTTATGCCCCTGTATTTTAACATAGGGGGTGTATACTTATGCCCCTGTATTTTAACATAGGGGGTGTATACTTATGCCCCTGTATTTTAACATAGGGGGTGTATACTTATGCCCCTGTATTTTAACATAGGGGGTATACTTATGCCCCCTGTATTTTAACATAGGGGGTGTATACTTATGCCCCTGTATTTTAACATAGGGGGTGTATACTTATGCCCCTGTATTTTAACATAGGGGTGTATACTTATGCCCCTGTATTTTAACATAGGGGGTGTATACTTATGCCCCTGTATTTTAACATAGGGGGTGTATACTTATGCCCCTGTATTTTAACATAGGGGGTGTATACTTATGCCCCTGTATTTTAACATAGGGGGTGTATACTTATGCCCCTGTATTTTAACATAGGGGGTATACTTATGCCCCTGTATTTTAACATAGGGGGTATACTTATGCCCCTGTATTTTAACATAGGGGGTGTATACTTATGCCCCTGTATTTTAACATAGGGGGTGTATACTTATGCCCCTGTATTTTAACATAGGGGGTATACTTATGCCCCTGTATTTTAACATAGGGGGTATACTTATGCCCCTGTATTTTAACATAGGGGGTGTATACTTATGCCCCTGTATTTTAACATAGGGGTGTATACTTATGCCCCTGTATTTTAACATAGGGGTGTATACTTATGCCCCTGTATTTTAACATAGGGGGTGTATACTTATGCCCCTGTATTTTAACATAGGGGTGTATACTTATGCCCCTGTATTTTAACATAGGGGGTATACTTATGCCCCTGTATTTTAACATAGGGGGTATACTTATGCCCCTGTATTTTAACATAGGGGGTATACTTATGCCCCTGTATTTTAACATAGGGGGTGTATACTTATGCCCCTGTATTTTAACATAGGGGTGTATACTTATGCCCCTGTATTTTAACATAGGGGGTATACTTATGCCCCTGTATTTTAACATAGGGGGTGTATACTTATGCCCCTGTATTTTAACATAGGGGTGTATACTTATGCCCCTGTATTTTAACATAGGGGTGTATACTTATGCCCCTGTATTTTAACATAGGGGGTGTATACTTATGCCCCTGTATTTTAACATAGGGGGTATACTTATGCCCCTGTATTTTAACATAGGGGGTATACTTATGCCCCTGTATTTTAACATAGGGGGTATACTTATGCCCCTGTATTTTAACATAGGGGTGTATACTTATGCCCCTGTATTTTAACATAGGGGGTATACTTATGCCCCTGTATTTTAACATAGGGGGTATACTTATGCCCCTGTATTTTAACATAGGGGGTATACTTATGCCCCTGTATTTTAACATAGGGGGTGTATACTTATGCCCCTGTATTTTAACATAGGGGGTGTATACTTATGCCCCTGTATTTTAACATAGGGGGTGTATACTTATGCCCCTGTATTTTAACATAGGGGGTGTATACTTATGCCCCTGTATTTTAACATAGGGGGTGTATACTTATGCCCCTGTATTTTAACATAGGGGGTGTATACTTATGCCCCTGTATTTTAACATAGGGGGTGTATACTTATGCCCCTGTATTTTAACATAGGGGGTGTATACTTATGCCCCTGTATTTTAACATAGGGGGTATACTTATGCCCCTGTATTTTAACATAGGGGGTATACTTATGCCCCTGTATTTTAACATAGGGGTGTATACTTATGCCCCTGTATTTTAACATAGGGGGTGTATACTTATGCCCCTGTATTTTAACATAGGGGTGTATACTTATGCCCCTGTATTTTAACATAGGGGGTGTATACTTATGCCCCTGTATTTTAACATAGGGGGTGTATACTTATGCCCCTGTATTTTAACATAGGGGGTGTATACTTATGCCCCTGTATTTTAACATAGGGGGTGTATACTTATGCCCCTGTATTTTAACATAGGGGGTGTATACTTATGCCCCTGTATTTTAACATAGGGGGTGTATACTTATGCCCCTGTATTTTAACATAGGGGGTGTATACTTATGCCCCTGTATTTTAACATAGGGGTGTATACTTATGCCCCTGTATTTTAACATAGGGGTGTATACTTATGCCCCTGTATTTTAACATAGGGGTATACTTATGCCCCTGTATTTTAACATAGGGGGTATACTTATGCCCCTGTATTTTAACATAGGGGTGTATACTTATGCCCCTGTATTTTAACATAGGGGGTGTATACTTATGCCCCTGTATTTTAACATAGGGGGTGTATACTTATGCCCCTGTATTTTAACATAGGGGGTGTATACTTATGCCCCTGTATTTTAACATAGGGGGTGTATACTTATGCCCCTGTATTTTAACATAGGGGGTGTATACTTATGCCCCTGTATTTTAACATAGGGGGTGTATACTTATGCCCCTGTATTTTAACATAGGGGTGTATACTTATGCCCCTGTATTTTAACATAGGGGGTGTATACTTATGCCCCTGTATTTTAACATAGGGGGTGTATACTTATGCCCCTGTATTTTAACATAGGGGGTGTATACTTATGCCCCTGTATTTTAACATAGGGGTGTATACTTATGCCCCTGTATTTTAACATAGGGGGTGTATACTTATGCCCCTGTATTTTAACATAGGGGGTGTATACTTATGCCCCTGTATTTTAACATAGGGGTGTATACTTATGCCCCTGTATTTTAACATAGGGGTGTATACTTATGCCCCTGTATTTTAACATAGGGGTGTATACTTATGCCCCTGTATTTTAACATAGGGGGTGTATACTTATGCCCCTGTATTTTAACATAGGGGGTATACTTATGCCCCTGTATTTTAACATAGGGGGTATACTTATGCCCCTGTATTTTAACATAGGGGGTGTATACTTATGCCCCTGTATTTTAACATAGGGGGTGTATACTTATGCCCCTGTATTTTAACATAGGGGGTGTATACTTATGCCCCTGTATTTTAACATAGGGGGTGTATACTTATGCCCCTGTATTTTAACATAGGGGTGTATACTTATACCCCTGTATTTTAACATAGGGGTGTATACTTATGCCCCTGTATTTTAACATAGGGGGTGTATACTTATGCCCCTGTATTTTAACATAGGGGTGTATACTTATGCCCCTGTATTTTAACATAGGGGGTGTATACTTATGCCCCTGTATTTTAACATAGGGGTGTATACTTATGCCCCTGTATTTTAACATAGGGGGTGTATACTTATGCCCTGTATTTTAACATAGGGGGTGTATACTTATACCCCTGTATTTTAACATAGGGGGGTGTATACTTATGCCCCTGTATTTTAACATAGGGGGGTGTATACTTATGCCCCTGTATTTTAACATAGGGGGGTGTATACTTATGCCCCGTATTTTAACATAGGGTGGTGTATACTTATGCCCCACCCCGTATTTTATTGAAGAATATTTATTTATCCATGAAACATTATTAATTCACAAAGAAAATCGGTGTCCCTGAAGGTTGGATTTTTCCTATTTTTTTAATTAAGGCATTAAGATCAATTTCCAAAATATGATTATTTTTTTTTATTTTTTTAGTCAACTTCAGCATGGGTTCATAAACTTATGCATACAGCTCTATGCATGTACTGTATATCATGTCAAAATGTAGGCCACGTATGTACTTAAAAAAGAAACAGAGCCGTATTGACACAAATAATAATTTTACAGGCTTCCATGTAGAATTACCACTGATTAGAGAAAAGAATCACTTCATCAGATGTTTATGTAAATTAAAGGGCTTCACCAGCTTATTATTATTATTATTATTATTATTATTATTATTATTATTATTATTATTATTATTATCATTATCATTATTATTATTATATAAATGTAAGTAACTCCTGTATTACTGACTTCTGCTTCCTGCTTTTCTCTGGATTGTATTGATGTGTTTAGACCATCAAGTGACAGTGAAGGTTGGAGATGACGTCCTTCTTCCCTGTCAGGCTCCCAGAGGTGATTCGATTAAACTGTTGGAGTGGACCAGATCTGATCTAGGGTCAGAGTTTTGCGTCTTATGGCACGTACCAGGGGAGCAAAATAATAAGAATAAACAGCACAACTCGTATAGTGGGCGAGTGAAGCTGAGAGATCCAGACATGAAGGAAGGAAACGTTTCTGTTGTTCTGAAGAACGTCAACGTCAACGACACGGGGAAGTACCGGTGTGGAGTTGGAAACATCGCGGGAAAAGAGCCTAACGTCTACTACACCATCCAGCTGAATGTCACAGGTGAGTTAGTAGAGCTGAGACTCTGTAAAACTAATAGAAGATCTACAGTATGTCTGCTCATTATGTCCTAGAGAGGGCAAATGTACAAAGAGATGTGTAACTACTACGTATATTATTATTATTATTATTATTATTATTACTATTATTATATTTAACATAAACATGTCAAACGTTTTTTACACACCAAGACGACGGCCAAGAACAAGTGATGATGAGGGCCGACTTTGGCGTCTCCTCTTGTCTCCACTCAGAACTGAACAGAGCCTACGATCTCTCTGCTTCATCCCCCCCCCCCCACTGGGAAAGACAGCGGTACCGGGACATTTAGTGATTTCATTTATTTTATGTGTAATAATTTCCACTGCCCGTCCATAGAAGGGCTGTCATGAAAACATTGAAGACACATGAAGCACATAAACATAAAAGATACCTACATCAGTTTATTTTGTAATGTGTAGGTATGCAGAGATCTTAGAAACTAAAATTATTAAAATAAATCTACCTTAACAAGTAGTTATGTATATCTATGTGTTAACATATTTAATCCAGTCGTTTGAACCTGTGTGAAGGAACATTCAAACGTCATTTTGACCAGTTTTGACAGCTGTGTGTGTTGGATTGATCAGATGAGATGAAAGATGGAAGGAGCCCTGAGCCTGTCAGTCGTTTCTTTTCTTTTTCTCACTCGCTTCCCGGCTGAACAGCCAATCTGTTCGGCCGACAGCAGCGTCGGCAGTGGTGTGGGACACACACACCGTCGGCCCAATAAGACCACTGATTTAGTTAAAAAGGTAATTAATAAAGCCTGTTACTCAGAACAGGAAGTCTCTGGTTAGATGAAGGGTGCAGCTCCTTCATCTCTGATCCAGGATCAGGGTCACTCATTTAATCTCATCACGGTTTTATAAACTGTTGACATCGTGGGATTAGTGAACACCATCACTCCTGCAGTGTCACACCTGTGGAGACCTTTTGAAATGACAAGACTTTTTATGTTTTATTATTATTATATTGTTTTATTATTGTTTTTCAGAAAATGTGATTCCTCCAGTAAAACCCGTCCAAAGAGATCCGTCGACAATGGCCATTGTCCTCAAGGTGAGGTAGTCTCTCTCTGGGTGTTTATCTACAGGTTACAGGTGAGGTAGTCTCTCTCTGGGTGTTTTTCTACAGGTTACAGGTGAGGTAGTCTCTCTCTGGGTGTTTTTCTACAGGTTACAGGTGAGGTAGTCTCTCTCTGGGTGTTTTTCTACAGGTTACAGGTGAGGTAGTCTCTCTCTGGGTGTTTTTCTACAGGTTACAGGTGAGGTAGTCTCTCTCTCTGGGTGTTTTTCTACAGGTTACAGGTGAGGTAGTCTCTCTCTGGGTGTTTTTCTACAGGTTACAGGTGAGGTAGTCTCTCTCTCTGGGTGTTTTTCTACAGGTTACAGGTGAGGTAGTCTCTCTCTGGGTGTTTTTCTACAGGTTACAGGTGAGGTAGTCTCTCTCTCTGGGTGTTTATCTACAGGTTACAGGTGAGGTAGTCTCTCTCTGGGTGTTTTTCTACAGGTTACAGGTGAGGTAGTCTCTCTCTCTGGGTGTTTTTCTACAGGTTACAGGTGAGGTAGTCTCTCTCTGGGTGTTTTTCTACAGGTTACAGGTGAGGTAGTCTCTCTCTGGGTGTTTTTCTACAGGTTACAGGTGAGGTAGTCTCTCTCTGGGTGTTTTTCTACAGGTGAGGTAGTCTCTCTCTGGGTGTTTTCTACAGGTTCAACCATCAGAGAGGATGAACGTTGCTCCTCTATCACACATTTACTGACTCATGTGTTTTATTATCTTCAGGTTCTGAGGATGGACCCTCCTCTCCTGGAGGCCGAGACCATGGACTGGCAGTAGGTGTTGCAGTGGGTCTGCTTCTTGCTGTAGCTGCTGTATTTGCTGCAGTGGCTGGTGTCCTGATGTATAAAAGACATAAGAGACCAGGACAACGTGATGCTGCTGCATATAAACAACCTGCTGAAATGGCCCCTTAAGAGAACTAGAACGTTTTACTAAAGTTAAAGTACTGTTGCTTTAAAGAAAAACAAAGTTACTTAACTCAAAGTACTTTCACTATAAATGAATTGTCAGGGTACTTATTTGATACCTGAAACTGGTCTCAGGTGACAGTAAGTCATTAAAATGTTCTTTAAGAGCAGAACCAATCAGAACACAGAGATGTTCAGACAGGAACTCAGCAGCAGGACACACAAATACTCCATTAATGAGCAAATGTAATCCATTACTTCAGCCCAGATGATACATTACAGCACGCTTTGGACAGGAAATGGTGTTCCTTCAGTCTGAAATATCAGCTGACCGAGCCCCCAGCATGTCATCTGCTTGTGTGTTTTGGTGATAATACCTTTCATATAGAGGGAATTGTAAATGCTAGTTTTCTGCTTCTTGCTGCATTGAATAATATATATATATACATATATATATATATATATATATATATATATATATATATATATATATATATATATATATATATATATATATATATATATATATATATATATATATATATTTGTTGATAGTGACGGTGGATAGACAGGAGGGACACACAGCAAAGGGCTGCAGTCAGGACTCAAACCCGGGCCGCTGGAAAGGACTCGGCCCACATGGGACGCAGGCTCCTACTGGGGAGTTAGAGACCCCCAACCCGCATCAAAATGTTAGATGAAAACTTTTTTTCTACATTTTGTTC
>JABXJD010000331.1:422500-470000 GCA_013375575.1 Percina caprodes
CTCTGAGCCTCGGCACAGGATTGGCTCATGTGCACATCATCGGGGTCAGCACTATGTTCCCACATTTCTAATATTTTTACATACATACACATATATATATATATATATATATATATATATATATATATATATATATATATATATATATATATATATATTGTATGTATATCTTAACCCTCCTGTTATCCTCAAATGTACTAACATCTGGTATTTAGGGTAACAGGAGGGTTAATTAGCTCAGTCCCCCCCCCCATCCAGCACGCTAGGTGACCCAAATCAAACACACCTGCTGTGATGTCACTTCACCAACAGGTGCATGCTGGTTGAGGCTAACATGCTAAATGCTAACAAGCTAAATGCTAACATGCTGATGGATGATCCTCCACTTCAGGTTCAGAGAGGTGAGTTCAACAACACGCTGTGTGTGTGTGTGTGTGTGTGTGTGTGTGTGTGTGTGTGTGTGTGTGTGTGTGTGTGTGGCTGCAGTGGAGTTCATATTGTTTTCATATCTCTGAGTTGTTGTCATGCAGCTTCATAATGTTATTAATGATGTTTGTAGCAAATACAGACACTGCAAACAAGGCCTAGACAATACATGAACAATTTAATGCATACACATTATTATCATAATAATTTATGGTCTTTTCTTGTTTATTTGACAAATGTTCTTATTGTTGTTATTATTGTTATTTTGTTGTCTTTATTCTGTCTTTTTTATCTATTTTTTATTTCTTTTTTCTGGCTAAAACTGCTGCTGCAACTTTCAAAAGGATTAATAAAGACAAGTCTAAGTCCTCATGCTCCAGTCCAGATCCCCCCCCCCACCTGCTGTGGTGGTGGATCTGGACGTGAGCTCCCAGACCTGCAGGCTAGAGGCTCCAGGATGCCCCACCACTGCATTGTGGGTAATGTAGGCGCCAGGTTGTGACAAGGAAGAAGAATGTGTGGAGCTAAGAAGACGATGTCTCTGGTTCTGCTGTTCTTCTCCTCTCAGGTGGGGGTCGCTGCTCAGTCTCTTCTCAGCATTTAGTTTATCATGTCGGGTTCGCTGCCTCGTTTAACTTCATTAACCCTCGTGTTGTCCTCAAGTCAAATTTCACCTGTTTTTTTATTTTTAATATCAGGAACTTGGCTTTCTTTCAACCAAATTGCCTAAAAATAACATGGATGCTGTACGATGTTCTTCAGGTAAAAGAAGTGACCAAAACCTCAGAAGAAATGACAAAAAAAGCTCTGAAAAAAACAAGAAATTAATTGTTTTTGTATAAAGTCATTAAAATTAGGTTTATTGGTTATGAATTAAAAAATTAAAACATCGTAAAAAACAGCAAAAATACCAGAAAAAGTGCCAAAAGATGAAAAAGGTTGATGAGAAGACAACACAAGGGTTAACCATGTTTTCATCTGCTTTATTCAAAAAACTAAATCTTAAAAAACAACAACACTGGGCCGCGGTCCCAGAGGAAGGGGGTCAGTAAGCTGCATTTAACCCTCGTGTTATCTTTCCATCAAAATTGGAAATCAACACTTTATTTGATGCTTTCTATCCATGTTTTTAACTTTTTATGTTTTTGTCCCTTTTTTCAACACTTTTTTTAAAATTTGTCACTTTTTTTGACGTCTAACACTACGTAACACTAACTTATTAACTTTAGTTTTAGTTATTTTTGGAATGTATGGTCAATAAAGCTCATTTATTGGAAATTATACCTAATGTTTGAGTTAGAAAAGCAGAAATTAGGAATTATTGAGACAAAAATTAAAGGAATGGATGTTGATGATGAGGGCAACATGAGGGCAACATGGGGACAACATGAGGGCAACATGAGGGCAACATGAGGACCACATGAGGGCCACATGAGGGCCACATGAGGGCCACATGAGGGCAACATGAGGGCAATATGAGGGCAACATGAGGGCAATATGAGGGCAACATGAGGACAACATGAGGACAACATGAGGGTTAAAAGGACAGATCTCTACTGTGGCTTCTCTGTAGATAAACTGAGTTTTTAAACTCCTGAGAGAAATGCTTAATAAAAGAAAACTGAGGAATACATTTCGTGGTTTTTATAGCAAGCGTTGTCTTAATAATGCTCCTGAACGGAAACACGACGAGTTTATCTGAAGAAATGATGCACGTCATTTTTAAGGTTGTGTAAATGCTGTCGTGCAGTTTTTGGGTTCTTTTCATTTATTATTTGAACTTTGAATGTCTCGTATCACAAAGTCAAACTAACCAGAGGTTCATTCCTCTTCAGCTGTGACCTCACTGCTGAGCTGCACGACAGCCAAGGTCGCTACGCGGGTTATTTCTTTAGATACGACAGTTTGGCCCCCGATCACAACAGAGCCGGTTTCAGCAGCCGGGGCCAGGTTGTGTGTTTTTGCAGAAAAAAAGTTTCACCTCACCACATTTGACTGGGGATGGCTAGTTTTGGGGTTTCTGAGCAAGAATAACAGAAGACACAACTGGTGTGATCGGGACGTCTTCAGCACTACAGGCAGTGCCCTGCTCCTGGTGGGTTCAGCCTGTAAAAGACGCCCGTTGGGTACTTTTAGACCTGAGCAGAGGGCTCGGATTGAGAGAATTGAGAAAGTGAAACATTGAGATCAAATGTGCAACACCGTACTTTGGAGACAAATGTGTTTCTGCCTGTTAAGACTATTCAAATGAAAAGGAAGAAAGTCTTCCAGCTTCCTCTTGTAGCGTGTGTCTTGGTAGTACTGTTTACAATTAACCATCTTCATATTAATGAATATTTTTTCCATTTTAAATGAATCGTAGGGAGATGTGTGCAGGTGTGAACTTTAATAACCTGATATCAACACATGTTGAGCCTGTTGAAGGCGGCCCTCGACCCCAGCTCTAATGTCCTGGGGGTACGGCTCCACTTTGTGCAGCCTAGCCTTTGGGTGCCGTGTAACAGAATAACACCCACTCACACAGGTAGAAGTCCTCAGACGGTGAAGGCCAGCTATCATTCTGCATCGATCCGGAGGGCAGCATGTGTAGAATCAGAACAATTGAATAGAGAGAAAACATAAATCTCAGCTCTCATGGCTCCATTCCTCATCCTGTTGTTCCTTCTGTCTGTAGCAGCTTCTGGTAATTATCAGCTTTTATTGTGAAAATTCATGTGGATGTTGTGTATACAGCAGGACACTCAGTGTCTGTTGTTTAGTGCTGTTTGATGCTGACTGTGACTGTAATGAGATCATATCAAGAACATTTCATTGGTTAGAAATTGATTGTTTCATACTGTGGGAATAAAGTGATGTGATAAATATAGCTCAACACTACCTGGGTATGAATGAAAAATTACATAGTATTTTAACTATTATACCATCTTATTAGTCTGTGCTGTATTAACGCCTTCCTCATGAGAGAGTCATATAGTTTATTTCATATTTTAATTACTGCTTGTTATTGCTTTGCCTGGCTGACTGGTGTCAGAGTTGCATGTGTCCTGATGCTGGGCTTCTTATATTAACAGGAGGTCCTGTTGATGTGTAGTCCCTGCTAGTGTCCTGATGCTGGGCTTCTTATATTAACAGGAGGTTCTGTTGATGTGTAGTCTCTGCTAGTGTCCTGATGCTGGGCCTCTTATATTAACAGGAGGTCCTGTTGATGTGTAGTCTCTGCTAGTGTCCTGATGCTGGGCTTCTTATATTAACAGGAGGTCCTGTTGATGTGTAGTCTCTACTAGTGTCCCGATGCTGGGCTTCTTATATTAACAGGAGCTCCTGTTGATGTGTAGTCTCTACTAGTGTCCTGATTCTTGGCTTCTTAAATTAACAGGAGGTCCTGTTGATGCGTAGTCTCTACTAGTGTCCTGATGCTGGGCCTCTTATATTAACAGGAGGTCCTGTTGATGTGTAGTCTCTGCTAGTGTCCTGATGCTGGGCTTCTTATATTAACAGGAGGTCCTGTTGATGTGTAGTCTCTGCTAGTGTCCTGATGCTGGGCCTCTTATATTAACAGGAGGTCCTGTTGATGCGTAGTCTCTACTAGTGTCCTGATGCTGGGCTTCTTATATTAACAGGAGGTCCTGTTGATGTGTAGTCTCTGCTAGTGTCCTGATGCTGGGTTTCTTATATTAACAGGAGGTCCTGTTGATGTGTAGTCTCTACTAGTGTCCTGATTCTTGGCTTCTTATATTAACAGGAGGTCCTGTTGATGAGTAGTCTCTACTAGTGTCCTGATGCTGGGCTTCTTATATTACCAGGAGGTCCTGTTGATGTGTAGTCTCTGCTAGTGTCCCGATGCTGGGCCTCTTATATTACCAGGAGCTCCTGTTGATGTGTAGTCTCTGCTAGTGTCCTGATGCTGGGCTTCTTATATTAACAGGAGGTCCTGTTGATGTGTAGTCTCTGCTAGTGTCCTGATGCTGGGCTTCTTATATTAACAGGAGCTCCTGTTGATGCGTAGTCTCTGCTAGTGTCCTGATGCTGGGCCTCTTATATTACCAGGAGGTCCTGTTGATGTGTAGTCTCTGCTAGTGTCCTGATGCTGGGCCTCTTATATTACC
The DNA here is from genome assembly GCA_013375575.1 of Percina caprodes. Classification (NCBI taxonomy): domain Eukaryota; kingdom Metazoa; phylum Chordata; class Actinopteri; order Perciformes; family Percidae; genus Percina; species Percina caprodes. The sequence goes on from JABXJD010000331.1 coordinate 427,033, forward strand.
AGGAGGTCCTGTTGATGTGTAGTCTCTACTAGTGTCCTGATGCTGGGCCTCTTATATTACCAGGAGGTCCTGTTGATGTGTAGTCTCTGCTAGTGTCCTGATGCTGGGCTTCTTATATTACCAGGAGGTCCTGTTGATGTGTAGTCTCTACTAGTGTCCTGATGCTGGGCCTCTTATATTAACAGGAGGTCCTGTTGATGTGTAGTCTCTACTAGTGTCCCGATGCTGGGCTTCTTATATTAACAGGAGGTCCTGTTGATGTGTAGTCTCTACTAGTGTCCCGATGCTGGGCTTCTTATATTAACAGGAGGTCCTGTTGATGCGTAGTCTCTACTAGTGTCCCGATGCTGGGCTTCTTATATTAACAGGAGGTCCTGTTGATGTGTAGTCTCTGCTAGTGTCCCGATGCTGGGCCTCTTATATTACCAGGAGCTCCTGTTGATGTGTAGTCTCTGCTAGTGTCCTGATGCTGGGCTTCTTATATTAACAGGAGGTCCTGTTGATGTGTAGTCTCTGCTAGTGTCCTGATGCTGGGCTTCTTATATTAACAGGAGCTCCTGTTGATGTGTAGTCTCTGCTAGTGTCCTGATGCTGGGCTTCTTATATTAACAGGAGGTCCTGTTGATGTGTAGTCTCTGCTAGTGTCCTGATGCTGGGCTTCTTATATTAACAGGAGGTCCTGTTGATGTGTAGTCTCTGCTAGTGTCCTGATGTTGGGCTTCTTATATTAACAGGAGGTCCTGTTGATGTGTAGTCTCTGCTAGTGTCCTGATGCTGGGCCTCTTATATTACCAGGAGGTCCTGTTGATGTGTAGTCTCTGCTAGTGTCCTGATGCTGGGCCTCTTATATTACCAGGAAGTCCTGTTGATGTGTAGTCTCTGCTAGTGTCCTGATGCTTTCTGCAGCTACACATGGCATACAAAAAAGCTTATATTTCTGATCCAGCTGTAGGTATGGTGTCTTTTTGATTACTATGTTTATATTTTTACCTGTATTAGTGTTTTTTGTTGCTTCCTGCTGCCATGGTATAAAATTATCTGACCAAAGGACTATGGTTGAAAATTGCACTGGCACATTTACAGAAATGTTGATTAATGTGTGTGTTGTCCTCCTATAAATAAAAAATACAAATGTGACAGATGCCATCTGTAGTCTCCTGGCTGTGGACTCCATTTCAAAATAACATATATTGTTTATCTATTATTAATTGTTTTTCAGACCTGGTTGAGGTAACAGTACACCCTGGAGAGGATGCTACTCTGCCGTGTCGGTATGAGTATTCCTCCATCAGAGCTGTAGAGTGGAGAAGAGCTGACCCAAAGCCAGACGTCGCCCTCTTGTACAAAGATGAGCAAACGTACAGAGTAAATCCAGACTTTGAGGACAGGGTGGAGCTGGTGGACAGAGATCTGAAGGACGGAGACGTGTCTTTAACTCTGAAGAATGTGAACATCAACGACACTGGAACATACGAGTGTCGAGTTGCATCAGGTGGTTCAAGACGGAAAAAGAGAGCCGTCATCAAGTCTGAGCCAATCAGCACCATCCGCCTGCAGGTTACAGAGCCAGGTGAGGTAGTCTCTCTCTGGGTGTTTTTCTACAGGTTACAGGTGAGGTAGTCTCTCTCCAGGTGTTTTTCTACAGGTTACAGGTGAGGTAGTCTCTCTCTCTGGGTGTTTTTCTACAGGTTACAGGTGAGTAAGTGTCTCTATCTCTGGGTGTTTTTCTACAGGTTACAGGTGAGGTAGTCTCTCTCTGGGTGTTTTTCTACAGGTTACAGGTGAGTAAGTGTCTCTATCTCTGGGTGTTTTTCTACAGGTTAAAGGTGAGGTAGTCTCTCTCTGGGTGTTTTTCTACAGGTTACAGGTGAGGTAGTCTCTCTCTCTGGGTGTTTTTCTACAGGTTACAGGTGAGGTAGTCTCTCTCTCTGCGTGTTTTTCTACAGGTTATAGGTGAGGTAGTCTCTCTCTGGGTGTTTTTCTACAGGTTACAGGTTACAGGTGAGGTAGTCTCTCTCTCTGGGTGTTTTTCTACAGGTTACAGGTGAGGTAGTCTCTCTCTGGGTGTTTTTCTACAGGTTACAGGTGAGGTAGTCTCTCTCTGGGTGTTTTTCTACAGGTTACAGGTGAGGTAGTCTCTCTCTGGGTGTTTTTCTACAGGTTACAGGTGAGGTAGTCTCTCTCTCTGGGTGTTTTTCTACAGGTTACAGGTGAGGTAGTCTCTCTCTGGGTGTTTTTCTACAGGTTACAGGTGAGGTAGTCTCTCTCTGGGTGTTTTTCTACAGGTTACAGGTGAGGTAGTCTCTCTCTCTCTGGGTGTTTTTCTACAGGTTACAGGTGAGGTAGTCTCTCTCTGGGTGTTTTTCTACAGGTTACAGGTGAGGTAGTCTCTCTCTCTGGGTGTTTTTCTACAGGTTACAGGTGAGGTAGTCTCTCTCTGGGTGTTTTTCTACAGGTTACAGGTGAGGTAGTCTCTCTCTGGGTGTTTTTCTACAGGTTACAGGTGAGGTAGTCTCTCTCTGGGTGTTTTTCTACAGGTTACAGGTGAGGTAGTCTCTCTCTCTGGGTGTTTTTCTACAGGTTACAGGTGAGGTAGTCTCTCTCTCTGGGTGTTTTTCTACAGGTTACAGGTGAGGTAGTCTCTCTCTGGGGGTTTATCTGAGCATCAGGTCTAGCTGCAGCTCCTCTAGGGTCTCCCATGATGAGTCAGACAGAGAGACAATCACTTCAAATGATCTTAACTTTTAGAGAATATTTTACTCCTGTAAAAGTACTGTAAGAAAAGTTACGTTAAGCTGAAAGTGGGCGACCAGATAGCTCAGGTGGTAGAGCGGGCGCTCATATATGGAGGTTTAGTCCTCAATGCAGCGGGCCGGTTTCACCTCTGACCTGTGTCCCTTTGCTGAATGTCATTCCCCCTCTCTCTCCCCATTCATATCTTCAGCTGTCCTGTCATAAATAAAACATGAAAATCTTAACAAAAAGTAAAAAAATAAAAACCTGAAGTACTTCTTACTTTCAATAAACTAACAATTAGAAGTTGATCAGCTTCATGTGTCTCAACAACAGCTGTTGACCTCGTAGGAATAAAGTCCTGTGATGTCTCTGTTAGCTAACATCCCTTTGGTGGTGTTACACCTGATGGAGGTCTGATGAAGTACCATCACTCTTATTGGTTATTATTGGTTATTATTGTTTTCAGACCTGAAGGAGGTAACAGTGCGCCCTGATGATGTCATTCTGCCATGTCGGGCTGATAATTCCTCCATCACCGCTGTAGTATGGACCAGACCTGACCTGGACCCAGATACCGTCCTCTTATACAGCGATGGACACTTGGAGACAGACGACCAGCATCCATCCTTTAAGGACAGGGTGGAGCTGGTGGACAGAGATCTGAAGGACGGAGACGTGTCTTTAATTCTGAAGAATGTGAACATCAACGACACTGGAACATATAAGTGTCAAGTTAAATCCGGTGATACTCAACGAATCAGACTGATCAGAACCGTCCATCTACAGGTTACAGGTGAGGTGGTCTCTCTCTCTGGGTGTTTTTCTACAGGTTACAGGTGAGGTAGTCTCTCTCTCTGGGTGTTTTTCTACAGGTTACAGGTGAGGTAGTCTCTCTCTGGGTGTTTTTCTACAGGTTACAGGTGAGGTAGTCTCTCTCTGGGTGTTTTTCTACAGGTTACAGGTGAGGTAGTCTCTCTCTGGGTGTTTTTCTACAGGTTACAGGTGAGGTAGTCTCTCTCTGGGTGTTTTTCTACAGGTTACAGGTGAGGTAGTCTCTCTCTGGGTGTTTTTCTACAGGTTACAGGTGAGGTAGTCTCTCTCTGGGTGTTTTTCTACAGGTTACAGGTGAGGTAGTCTCTCTCTGGGTGTTTTTCTACAGGTTACAGGTGAGGTAGTCTCTCTCTGGGTGTTTTTCTACAGGTTACAGGTGAGGTAGTCTCTCTCTGGGTGTTTTTCTACAGGTTACAGGTGAGGTAGTCTCTCTCTCTGGGTGTTTTTCTACAGGTTACAGGTGAGGTAGTCTCTCTCTGGGTGTTTATCTACAGGTTACAGGTGAGGTAGTCTCTCTCTGGGTGTTTTTCTACAGGTTACAGGTGAGGTAGTCTCTCTCTGGGTGTTTTTCTACAGGTTACAGGTGAGGTAGTCTCTCTCTGGGTGTTTTTCTACAGGTTACAGGTGAGGTAGTCTCTCTCTGGGTGTTTTTCTACAGGTTACAGGTGAGGTAGTCTCTCTCTGGGTGTTTTTCTACAGGTTACAGGTGAGGTAGTCTCTCTCTGGGTGTAGTCTCTCTGTCCAGATGCCGTGTAAACCTATCAACGGCTACCCACGTTGACAGATTCGCTACAAATTCATAAACATTTTACTGGCCTTTGCATGTCACACCTCAATATAAACTGTACTGAACTGGACTGAATATCCGAGCACAACATTACAAAAACATTGTACAGCGGGGAAATAATGTGTTTTAAAAGAAATTACGATCGCTGGGTTCGAACCCTCTTCAGTTTGAGAGCCTCGAGATCACGCGTTTCCAGCCCAGGGTAACCAGTTGTTTTAGACCGATTGTTTCACAAACCGTGTGCTGCCTGGTGTAATTTATGACAAGTCCTTGCACACAGATGGCGCAGAGGTGTAGTAGGAGGTTATAGTGCACAATTTAATTAAGATTTTAAGCCTAAATCAAGGTAACAAGTTGTTTTGGTTTGCTCTGTTAAATTGTGATTCTGGTTGTACTGAGAGAAAGCAACGTGATTGTTCACCAGTTAAGTGAATGGTGTGATGGTGTAGTGGACGGTGCAGTGTATTCATATGCAATTACTTTTGCTGAAGAGGGTTCAAACCCAGCGCAACACGGATCATCGTAATTTTTTTTAAAACACATTATTTTCCCGCTGTACAATGTGTTTGTAGTGTCATGCTCAGATATTCAGTCCAGTTCAGTTCAGTTTATATTGAGATGCGACATGCAAAGGCCAGTAAAATGTTTATGAATTTGTAGCGAATCTGTCAACTTGGGTAGCCGTTGACAGATTTACACGGCATCTGGACAGGCTCGGAAACCAGTAGGTGGAAAAACCAGAAGGCACATAACACCGTATCAAGTGGTTTTCATGTTCATGTTGGAAGTGTCTTTCTTGGACTAACAACTAACTGTAAGTTGGACTTCTCTGTGTTTTTCTTCACTGACGAAAACGTCCTTTGGACGAATCGCACACCAGCTACCATCAGGCCTGCAACGTTTTTTTTCCCTCTGTCGCTTTTTGTGTGTTTGCATGTGTGGTACCATGGTGGGTTAATAAATTTTGAGGATGTTTCGCAGTTAAACTGATTTGTGGAGGGATACTTCTGTGTAGCTTCTGTGTTTTAAGTGGAAACGGCTAAAGAAAGGGATAATTGTGTGGAATATCATCTGAAGGAATATTACAATTAACCTATTCGTAGGGTGTGATTTTATTTGTGTTATGTTTTTTTTCTGTTTATTCAATCTAACTGCTAAATATTATTAAGTTATCGTCCAGTAAATAATGTTTAAAGACTTGTCTGAGGTCAGTTATTCTTATATAGAACGATATATTTACATGTTAAAAGTAGGGTAGTATATGACCAACCCAAAATAGGTAAACCTTCGTGGTAGCTACCTTTTTATTAAAAAAACAAACTCAAAGACCTCATCATTCCAGTCTAAAGTTAATTTATTGCAGCTTGGGCATTATATGGAGTGTTGGGGTGCTACAAATGTAAAATTAGATAACTCCAATCAGAATTATGACTATAAGATAAGAACGACTTTATTAATCCCACACTGAGGAAATCCTACAGCAGCTCAAACACATCAGTAAACACAGATACACTTAATTAGACAGAAGAGACACGTAAGAACATTACTACATTATATATTATGTATTATAAGAAATAGAAAAAATATAATGAACTATAGACCTAATAATATAATAATAATAATATTAATAATAATAATAAATGTAAACCCCTTTATATAACCATACAGTGTACTGTATACATACTGAGATATACAGACGAGTAAGGTTGTCGTTGTTAAGGAGAAACAGAAATCAACAAATCATCTCTGGATATCTGATTGTTTTGGATATCTGAAATTGAAAGCCATGAATGACAAAAGTGACGTCATATGTCCTGGGAAGAATGACAATATGTTCTTTTGGACTAAGAAGAATTGAAATACGGATTTCTGCCATTAATATCCAGTATCTCTACTAAATGCTAGAACAGCTTCCCTGTGATGAGCTGGGCTGTGATTGGTGGATTTAAACAATAGGAAACAGATGTTGTGAACCACTGTGGTGCTGCACTCTCACACACACACACACACTCACACACACACACACACACACACACACACACACACACACACACACACACATACATATATATATATATATATATATATATATATATATATATATATATATATATATATATATATATATATATATATATATATATATATATATATATATATATATATATATATATATATATACAGTTATATAACAGTTTTATATCTGAGTGCAGTGACAGTTAAAACACATTTCCTACAGCTGGAGTCTGTTCTGTGGTGTTTTAGAGACGCTGACTGAGGAAGAGATCAGATCAGCTGTTCAAGTCTAAGGAGATGCTAAGACCTGGACTATTGATTAGAAGTTGATCAGCTTCATGTGTCTCAACAACAGCTGTTGACCTCGTGGGAATAAAGTCCTGTGATGTCTCTGTTAGCTAACATCCCTTTGGTGGTGTTACACCTGATGGAGGTCTGATGAAGTACCATCACTCTTATTGGTTACTATTGTTTATTGTTTTTCAGACCTGATTGAGGTAACAGTGCTCTCTGGTGATGATGTCATTCTGCCATGTCGGGCTGATAATTCCTCCATCACCGCTGTAAAGTGGACCAGACCTGACCTGGAGCCAGATACCGTCCTCTTATACAGAGATGTACGCTTGGACGACCACAATCCAGACTTTAAGGACAGGGTGGAGCTGGTGGACAGAGATCTGAAGAACAGAGACGTGTCTTTAATTCTGAAGAATGTGAACATCAACGACACTGGAACATACGAGTGTGGAGTTAAATCCGGTGATACTCAACCAATCAGACTAATCAGAACCGTCCATCTACAGGTTACAGGTGTGGTAGTCTCTCTCTCTGAGTTTTTCTACAGGTTACAGGTGAGGTAGTCTCTCTCTCTGGGTGTTTTTCTACAGGTTACAGGTGAGGTAGTCTCTCTCTCTGGGTGTTTTTCTACAGGTTACAGGTGAGGTAGTCTCTCTCTCTGAGTTTTTCTACAGGTTACAGGTGAGGTAGTCTCTCTCTGGGTGTTTTTCTACAGGTTACAGGTGAGGTAGTCTCTCTCTCTGAGTTTTTCTACAGGTTACAGGTGAGGTAGTCTCTCTCTCTGGGTGTTTTTCTACAGGTTACAGGTGAGGTAGTCTCTCTCTCTGGGTGTTTTTCTACAGGTTACAGGTGAGGTAGTCTCTCTCTCTGAGTTTTTCTACAGGTTACAGGTGAGGTAGTCTCTCTCTGGGTGTTTTTCTACAGGTTACAGGTGAGGTAGTCTCTCTCTGGGTGTTTTTCTACAGGTTACAGGTGAGGTAGTCTCTCTCTCTGGGTGTTTTTCTACAGGTTACAGGTGAGGTAGTCTCTCTCTGGGTGTTTTTCTACAGGTTACAGGTGAGGTAGTCTCTCTCTGGGTGTTTTTCTACAGGTTACAGGTGAGGTAGTCTCTCTCTGGGTGTTTTTCTACAGGTTACAGGTGAGGTAGTCTCTCTCTGGGTGTTTTTCTACAGGTTACAGGTGAGGTAGTCTCTCTCTGGGTGTTTTTCTACAGGTTACAGGTGAGGTAGTCTCTCTCTCTGGGTGTTTTTCTACAGGTTACATCAGCATCAGGTCTAGCTGCAGCTCCTCTAGGGTCTCCCATGATGAGTCAGACAGAGAGACAATCACTTCAAATGATCTTAACTTTTAGAGAATATTTTACTCCTGTAAAAGTACTGTAAGAAAAGTTACCATAAGCTGAAAGTGGGCGACCAGATAGCTCAGGTGGTAGAGCGGGCGCTCATATATGGAGGTTTAGTCCTCAATGCAGCGGGCCCGGTTTCACCTCTGACCTGTGTCCCTTTGCTGAATGTCATTCCCCCCTCTCTCTCCCCATTCATATCTTCAGCTGTCCTGTCATAAATAAAAGATGAAAATCTTAACAAAAAGTAAAAAATAAAAACCTAAAGTACTTCTTACTTTCAATAAACTAACAATTAGAAGTTGATCAGCTTCATGTGTCTCAACAACAGCTGTTGACCTCGTAGGAATAAAGTCCTGTGATGTCTCTGTTAGCTAACATCCCTTTGGTGGTGTTACACCTGATGGAGGTCTGATGAAGTACCATCACTCTTATTGGTTATTATTGGTTATTGTTTTTCAGGCCTGTTTTTACCATTGCCTGGTGATGATGTCATTCTGCCATGTTGGTCTAATGATTCCTCCATCAGAGCTGTAGAGTGGACCAGACCTGACCTGGAGCCAGATACCGTCCTCTCATACATACAAGGACACTTGATTACATCCAACCAGCATCCATCCTTTAAGGACAGGGTGCACCTGGTGCACGGAGATCTCAAGGACGGAGACGCATCTATAATTCTAAAGAATGTGAACATCAACGACACTGGAACATACGAGTGTCAAGTTAAAACCGGTGGTTTAAGACGTATAAAGAGAGGCATGTCTGCCCCATCCAAAGTCGGCAGATCGGATTCATTCAACCAACGCTCTTTTCTGCAGGTTACAGGTGAGGTAGTCTCTCTCTGGGTGTTTTTCTACAGGTTACAGGTGAGGTAGTCTCTCTCTCTGCGTGTTTTTCTACAGGTTATAGGTGAGGTAGTCTCTCTCTGGGTGTTTTTCTACAGGTTACAGGTGAGGTAGTCTCTCTCTGGGTGTTTTTCTACAGGTTACAGGTGAGGTAGTCTCTCTCAGGGTGTTTTTCTACAGGTTACAGGTGAGGTAGTCTCTCTCTCTGGGTGTTTTTCTACAGGTTACAGGTGAGGTAGTCTCTCTCTGGGTGTTTTTCTACAGGTTACAGGTGAGGTAGTCTCTCTCTGGGTGTTTTTCTACAGGTTACAGGTGAGGTAGTCTCTCTCTGGGTGTTTTTCTACAGGTTACAGGTGAGGTAGTCTCTCTCTCTGGGTGTTTTTCTACAGGTTACAGGTGAGGTAGTCTCTCTCTCTGGGTGTTTTTCTACAGGTTACAGGTGAGGTAGTCTCTCTCTGCGTGTTTTTCTACAGGTTATAGGTGAGGTAGTCTCTCTCTGGGTGTTTTTCTACAGGTTACAGGTGAGGTAGTCTCTCTCTCTGGGTGTTTTTCTACAGGTTACAGGTGAGGTAGTCTCTCTCTGGGTGTTTTTCTACAGGTTACAGGTGAGGTAGTCTCTCTCTGGGCGTTTTTCTACAGGTTACAGGTGAGGTAGTCTCTCTCAGGGTGTTTTTCTACAGGTTACAGGTGAGGTAGTCTCTCTCTCTGGGTGTTTTTCTACAGGTTACAGGTGAGGTAGTCTCTCTCTGGGTGTTTTTCTACAGGTTACAGGTGAGGTAGTCTCTCTCTGGGTGTTTTTCTACAGGTTACAGGTGAGGTAGTCTCTCTCTCTGGGTGTTTTTCTACAGGTTACAGGTGAGGTAGTCTCTCTCTGGGTGTTTTTCTACAGGTTACAGGTGAGGTAGTCTCTCTCTCTGGGTGTTTTTCTACAGGTTACAGGTGAGGTAGTCTCTCTCTGGGTGTTTTTCTACAGGTTACAGGTGAGGTAGTCTCTCTCTGGGTGTTTTTCTACAGGTTACAGGTGAGGTAGTCTCTCTCAGGGTGTTTTTCTACAGGTTACAGGTGAGGTAGTCTCTCTCTGGGTGTTTTTCTACAGGTGAGGTAGTCTCTCTCAGGTTGTTCTGTGTATCATGTTGTAGTAGCAGTTTCAAACATCATAAACCGAATGCCGCTCTGCTATCCACACATTTCTGATTCATTTGTTTTTCATCTTCAGGTTTGGAGGATAAAAAATCAACTCCTGTAGGCAAGTACGTTGGATGGTCTCTGGGTCTTGGATATTCATTGTACTTAGGTCCACTTGTTTTTGTACCCGTTGCTATTGCTGCAGTGGTTACTAACATGTAAAAGACAATGGGACAACTGACCAAAACCACAAACGTTTTACATTTACAATTATTAATTTACTACACATTTACACATTTTATTCCATTGAAATGAGTAACTAAAGACACCAGTAATGTCTCTCTTACATGAATATCCACATAATAATAATAATAATAATAATAATAATAATAATAATAATAATAATAATAATAATAATTAATAAATAATTATGTATACTTACATAATGACTTAAACAGCCTGAAATTTGAAATATAGCTTCAATTACAAATTGCAAGGGGAAATTACAATGTACACTCTGTTGTTATTACACACACTACACACAGGCCTGAACTACACACACATGCTTAGTACTATACATACACTAATGGAGAAATGTCAGAGTGGGGGGCGAGCTGTCGGGTTTTCGGTACCTGGGTCGTGACTCACGGTGATTTAGAGAACTAGAATATTTGGTAACATTTTATAATAACATCACTAATAAACGGTAAATTGATGTAAAATGTACTTTAATATAATAGTTATTTTACTGCTAACAATGATTTGATGAATTAAATAATATTTACTAATTATAAGTAATGTTATAGTCCAATTTATGCTATTTCTATCAATAATTAGTGTTATATTCATCAATGCAGACATATTACTTATTTTACCTTTAATATATGTGTTTATGTGTGAGAATGATGAAAAGGTAACCTACATTGATAATGTAGGTTAATAATTAATAATAATGCTAATGTAGGTAATCTACCTTTTGTGCTTAACTGAGCATGTGTCATGAGAGATTTATAATGTTATTCTCATTAAAAAATATAAAATTACGGCTATCAAGTGTGATTTAATGTGTACATCTGTGCAGGAATGTGTTGTTATTGTGAAGACTTACAGTTTAATACAAAAATATGTGCAAGAGGTAAGATAATAATGTATCCTTTTTCATTATAATAATAATAATAATAGATAGTAAGATAATAATGTATCCTTTTTCATTATAATAATAATAGATAGTAAGATAATAATGTATCATAATAATAATAGTAGTAATAATAATAGTAATAATAATATTAATAATAGAGTAAGAATGTGTGGCCTGGCTGTGGCTTCAGATGGAGGCAGAACTAACCATTCAGCTGTCACAGTTCTTTTATCCAATTTGAACCATTTTAACATATATTTGTACGGCATTAACTTAGTTTCTTGACCATATTTATATATTTTACTACATTTAAAATTATTTCAATAACTGTTTTAACTGTTACCTCCTAAATATCTGAATGAGATTTAGCAGGGCTACACCAGTGTGTAACAGCGTTGTGGAGAGGGATTGTCTGCAGTAGTATGATAGTAGTACTATAGTACTCTAGTACTGTAATACTGTCTGCAGTTGTATGATAGTAGTACTATAGTACTCTAGTACTGTAATACTGTCTGCAGTTGTATGATAGTAGTACTATAGTACTCTAGTACTGTAATACTGTCTGCAGTTGTTTGCAGAAGTATGACGATACACGCTGTCTGCAGTAGTATGATAGTAGTACTATAGTACTGTAGTACTGTCTGCACGTCTTGACTGGAGCACGTTCAGTACACGTCAGTGATAATGTAACATCAGCTGTCTGTGAAAATGCAACGTCCCAATTTTTAATGTCCGGTCTACTAGTTAAAGGGAAGGACAGTGTAATGTCCGGTCTACTAGTTAAAGAGAAGGACAGTGTAATGTCCGGTCTACTAGTTAAAGGGAAGGACAGTGTAATGTCCGGTCTACTAGTTAAAGGGAAGGACAGTGTAATGTCCGGTCTACTAGTTAAAGGGAAGGACAGTGTAATGTCCGGTCTACTAGTTAAAGGGAAGGACAGTGTAATGTCCGGTCTACTAGTTAAAGGGAAGGACAGTGTAATGTCCGGTCTACTAGTTAAAGGGAAGGACGGTGTAATGTCCGGTCTACTAGTTAAAGGGAAGGACGGTGTAATGTCCGGTCTACTAGTTAAAGGGAAGGACAGTGTAATGTCCGGTCTACTAGTTAAAGGGAAGGACAGTGTAATGTCCGGTCTACTAGTTAAAGGGAAGGACAGTGTAATGTCCGGTCTACTAGTTAAAGAGAAGGACAGTGTAATGTCCGGTCTACTAGTTAAAGAGAAGGACAGTGTAATGTCCGGTCTACTAGTTAAAGGGAAGGACAGTGTAATGTCCGGTCTACTAGTTAAAGGGAAGGACAGTGTAATGTCCGGTCTACTAGTTAATGATGTGAACATGTCAGCGTGTCACACAGAACATTAATTAATAACACTTCCAATATAAAGGGAATAAAAACGTAGACGGCAACGCTGAGATTGATAAACTGTAAAATGTTGGTGTCACCATGGAAACCAACTCAATAACGGTGTGTTCACAGCCCGGTTCAGACCACAGAGCATTCAGGAAATGATCGCCCTGCTTGAAGCCAGCTGTAGACCTACCCACGTCATCCAGTCCACACGGTGAAAGGAACTCTGGGAGATGAAGTCCCAGAGGCCCGCCTGTAATTACATCTAACGCCAAAGCTGCAGCTGGAAACAACTTCACTCAAATCTGACTGACAACAACTTTACAGCAAATATTCAGCCCGTGTTCTTATTTTGACTTTAACACCCTGAAACACAAAGGCTCAGGACTTCTTTGGCATTCGTGGCCTTCTTGATGTGTAGTTTTCACCGTTTCTTTTAGTCTCTTCTCTTCCTCTTTTCAGTGGTTTAACAGAGGCGAGCTGGTGTTGTGTTCACTTACCGGCAGCTACACTGCTGCCCCCCCAACCAGATAGTTTTCTTTGTTTCAAGATTATTAGAAGCTGCCTCGGCCAAAATGTAGTTCTTACACTCATATAACCTCATGTTAATAACCCAGCTCACGTTATGCATGCAGGAGTATGTATGTATCTCTATATATTAGAGTATGTATGTATCTATATGCATGAGAGTATGTATGTATCTATATGCATGAGAGTATGTATGTATCTATATGCATGAGAGTATGTATGTATCTCTATGCATGAGAGTATGTATGTATCTCTATGCATGAGTATGTATGTATGTATCTCTATGCATGAGTATGTATGTATCTCTATACATGAGAGTATGTATGTATCTCTATGCATGAGAGCATGTATGTATCTCTATGCGTGAGAGCATGTATGTATCTCTATGCATGAGAGCATGTATGTATCTCTATGCATGAGAGCATGTATGTATCTCTATGCATGAGAGTATGTATGTATCTCTATGCATGAGTATGTATGTATGTATCTCTATGCATGAGTATGTATGTATCTCTATGCATGAGTATGTATGTATCTCTATGCATGAGAGTATGTATGTATCTCTATGCATGAGAGTATGTATGTATCTCTATACATGAGAGTATGTATGTATCTCTATGTATTAGAGTATGTATGTATCTCTATGTATTAGAGTATGTATGTATCTCTATACATGAGAGTATGTATGTATCTCTATGTATTAGAGTATGTATGTATCTCTATGTATTAGAGTATGTATGTATCTCTATACATGAGAGTATGTCTGTATCTCTATACATGAGAGTATGTCTGTATCTCTATACATGAGAGTATGTCTGTATCTCTATACATGAGAGTATGTCTGTATCTCTATATATTAGAGTATGTATGTATCTCTATATATTAGAGTATGTATGTATCTCTATATATTAGAGTATGTGTACCTGCAGCAACACTTTGAGTCACTCTGCTGCCACAGAGGAAGGAAGAAGAGTTATTCTTGATGCGGATATACTCAGAAAAATAAGTCCAGACATCATTTCACCGCCTGTTAGGATGGAGGCAACATCTCTACTCTGGCTGCTTTGTAAGTTAACTAAAAGTTAAGTTTCTATAATAGCTGAGAAAAATACAAGATAAAGAAAACTGAAAGATCTATAGTCTGGTTTTACAGTATTTTTTGGCTAATCAATGCTTCTGAAACATTAAAATTCTGATCATGTAATTTGGAAAGTTGTGTAAATTATTTTAAAGCCTGTTTTTAGAACTGAACCAAAGTCAAACTAACCAAAGTGTCTCATCTCTTCAGGTGTGACCTCCCTGCTGAGCTGCCCCACCAGCCAAGGTCAGTCCTCGGTCCTCTTGGTAGGAAAGATGCTGTTAGATGCAGAATACCAGATAGGTTAACCACATCTCTTTGAGACTCAGAGTGGCTTTGATGTGGAGACACTTGTTGTTGGTGAAAGTAGAAAATGAGAAAGGTAAAGATGAAAAACATAACATGGGGTTAAGATAATGGAGCGAATATGAAAGATTTCCCAGATTAATTGATAATTAATAATTAATATTAGATAAATTATTAAAAGTGTAAAGAGATGATTCCTCCAGTATCCCGAGAATCAATGTGAAGCATCAGAGCTCAGTCACGCTCTGTCCAAAGCAGTGATTGTTATAATAGCAGTAATAATATATAATCAACTAGTATTTTAACTACGCCCCCCCCCTCCCTCCAGTGTCTCTGACTGTGAGTCCCAGCAGCTCTCAGCTGTTTGAAGGACAGTCTGTCTCTCTGAGCTGTGAGGAGGACGACAGCTCTGCTGGATGGACTCTGAGAAGGAACACCACCAGAGAAACCAGGACTCAGTGTGGAGGGCTGGGGAAGACCTGCTGGTCCCTCCTGTACCATCAGCCCCATGTTCTCATGGGACAGTGGGGTGTACTGGTGTGAGTCCAGAGAGGGAGCAACCAGTACCAGCATCAGCATCACTGTCCCTGGTAAGATCAGACTGGGGGGTCAGGATTGATGAAGCTGTGTGTGAATGGATGACATGCTGTAGTTTGTCTCTGTGTTGAGGTGGACCAGTGATCCTGCAGAGTCCTGTCCTTCCTGTGAAGGAGGGACAAGACCTCACTCTGCACTGTAGGACAGAGACGTCCTCCAACCTCCCAGCTGCTTTCTATAAAGATGGCTCCTTCATCAGGACTGAGTCTGCAGGTCACATGACCATCCCCCATGTCTCCAGGTCTGATGAAGGCCTCTACAGGTGCAGCATCAGCAGTGTT
The DNA here is from genome assembly GCA_013375575.1 of Percina caprodes. Lineage (NCBI taxonomy): Eukaryota > Metazoa > Chordata > Actinopteri > Perciformes > Percidae > Percina > Percina caprodes. The sequence continues at coordinate 442,290 of JABXJD010000331.1, forward strand.
GGAGAGTCCCCCCCCAGCTGGGTCTCTGTCACAGGTGAGGACTTTGTGATATATAAACCTAGAGGGCAACGCAGCTTTATTGATTTGGATGTGGATTGGAAATAACGTAATTTAAAAAAATTTAAACAAATGCCAAAAAGTGACAAAAATGGAAAACTGTGACAACAAAAATTGGGGAAAAACATTAGAAAAAAACTCCATTACATTTTTTTTTTTATTATTGAATAAAATTGAAGTGTGACAAAAGAATTGGGAAAAATGTCAGAAAAAAAATTAATTAAAAGAAATTTAAAAAGTGACAAAAACGTGAAATCTGTGACAACAAAAATTGTGAAGAAAACCTAATAAAAGCGTCACAGGTGAGGAGGTTCCCTTTGATTTCAGGAGTTCATTCATCCAGATATTCACCTGACTCTGATTCTCTCTACAGGGAAACCAGAGACCACAAGCCCACCTCCGAGCTCTCTGCCGCCCCCTGATACCTCTGCAGCTCCACCCCCGGCCTCAGACCTCCTCCCCCTTGTGGTGAGACTGGTGTGCCACCTGGTGGTGTTGTGTCCGTACTGCATCTCCACCTTCATCATGGTGTTTCTATGTCGACGCAGGGCAGCAGGTGAGACTCTGACTCAGTCACTGACCTCACAATCCATCAGTTTATCACCAATGACGTCTCTGGTGTAGATGTTCGTTTGTGTTTAACAGAACTCTTCAGCTGATTAATTATCTCCATCTTCTTTCTAACCTGCTCTGACTGTAGGAAATGACCTGCCCGTCTCCATGGTGATGACCCCTGCAACACAGGCTGAGGAGGGATTGGATGATGACTATGATGATGTCATCACCGCTGTCACAACTGAGTATCACTTCTGAACTGGTCTGAAGAGAAGCTCACATGTTTCAAGTCCCCTTTAGATCAGTGATCTTCCCTGTGGAACTCCTCATGTTCCAGTTAGACCTGTAGATGTAGGATGTAGACCTGAGCCCAGTTCAGTCCAAAGATCTGCAACGAGACACGTTGAACCTTGTTCTGAAACCTGTTCACACCAATGAGACAGTCTGTCTGCAGAGCCATTGGACCCGGTGACCCCCCTTACGCTGACCCCCCTCACGCTGACCCCCCTCACTCTGACCTCCCTCACGCTGACCTCCCTCACGAGGACCTCCCTCACGCTGACCTCCCTCATGCTGACCTCCCTCACACTGACCTCCCTCACGAGGACGTCCCTCACGCTGACCTCCCTCACGAGGACGTCCCTCACGAGGACGTCCCTCACGAGGACCTCCCTCACGCTGACCCCCCTCACGCTGACCTCCCAGCTGAGTCTCAGCGACACCATCAGCTGGTTGGAGCCGAGCTGGGACGGGCCGGTTCAGACCGCTGCTAAACATTCAGAACTAAAAGGTCCGTCTCGTTGCAAATGTTTGATCTGAAAGTGAATTTAGTGTCTGATGGATCTAAGTCGTGTCTGGACGTCACGTTTTAAATCTCTTCAAATAAATCTGGTGATGAGCATCTGGTGTCTCTGGGTTTGTTCCTGATCAGGACTTCACTCAAACTGTCTCTGGGACATCGGCTGGTATGAGAGAGAGTGTGTAGTGCTGTGGATTTATTACTGTTTATATACTGTATATGTATCTGTGTTGTTGCCATGCAGCCTAATAGTGTTTGTTATTTGGGCTCCTGTGAGGTCACTGGATGTTAAAACGGTTGTAGGACCTTAAAGACAAATGAATAAATAAAAGGGAACATGAATCTTCCAGATATGTATTGATAAAACACACAGAGACACACAGACACACACACAGAGTCACACACACAGAGACACACACACACACACACACACACACACAGACACACACACACAGAGACACCCAGAGCAGGACCAGCTGAGCCAGTCTCTCTAAAACCGTCTCATGTGTCCCGGGAGTCCCACTGGGAAGAAATAATCATCAGAACTTATACAGGTGTGTTGTACAGGTGTGTTGTACAGGTGTGTTACACAGGTGTGTTGTACAGATGTGTTGTACAGATGTGTTATACAGGTGTGTTACACAGGTGTGTTACGCAGGTGTGTTATGCAGGTGTGTTATACAGGTGTGTTATACAGGTGTGTTATACAGGTGTGTTACACAGGTGTGTTGTACAGATGTGTTATACAGGTGTGTTACACAGGTGTATTATGCAGGTGTGTTATACAGGTGTGTTGTACAGATGTGTTGTACAGATGTGTTGTACAGGTGTGTTATACAGATGTGTTATACAGATGTGTTATACAGGTGTGTTATACAGGTGTGTTATACAGGTGTGTTGTACAGGTGTGTTATACAGGTGTGTTATACAGGTGTGTTGTACAGGTGTGTTGTACAGATGTGTTATACAGGTGTGTTATACAGGTGTGTTATACAGGTGTGTTATACAGGTGTGTTGTACAGGTGTGTTGTACAGATGTGTTATACAGGTGTGTTGTACAGGTGTGTTATACAGGTGTGTTAGGCTAGCTTAATGACATACTATTGTATCTATTGGAGAAAACAATAATAATAATAATTTAGACTCACATATTCTGTTATATCCATTTGGTGTAAATTAGTTCGGCTAACTGATCCAATGAGTCATGCAGAAAGATGCTAAGAGTCTCTACTGAACCCAACACACACACAGAAACCCAGACAACATGTAAGACCTGAACACAATAAGGCCGATTCACACCTACACCTTATGTCATGTAACCACGGTAACGCCCCTTTATGCTGTGTGTCAGCTGTAAGCCTAACAGACCTGAGTGTATACATTGGTAGCACGGAGGTGAACAGATATCAGGGACCGTCTGAGTCCAGCAGAGGGCCCCGTAGACCAGGGACAGGTTCATGTCTGTTCAGTGTGGAGGTGAACAGATATCAGGGACCGTCTCAGTCCAACAGAGGGCCCCGTAGACCAGGGACAGGTTCATGTCTGTTCAGTGTGGAGGTGAACAGATATCAGGGACCGTCTGAGTCCAGCAGAGGGCCCGTAGACCAGGGACAGGTTCATGTTTGTTCAGTGTGGAGGTGAACAGACATCAGGGACCCTCTGAGTCCAGCAGAGGGCCCCGTAGACCAGGGACAGGTTCATGTCTGTTCAGTGTGGAGGTGAACAGATATCAGGGACCGTCTGAGTCCAGCAGAGGGCCCCGTAGACCAGGGACAGGTTCATGTCTGTTCAGTGTGGAGGGGAAAGCTCTGCAATGTTTCTGCCCATGAGACTCTTCTAAGATAGTGGTTTTCTCTCTGTGGTGAATACTTTACTAGAGCTGCAAAGAATTATCGATCACAACTATTCAATGTATCTCCTCCTATGATAATCAATCGTTTTGAGTCATTTTTAATGAAAAACACAGTGAATGTGTGATGTCAGCTTGTTAAATGTGAATATTTCTAGTTTCTTCTCTCCTCTGGGTCAGGAAACTGAATAACTTTGAGTTGTTGCCAAAACCCCATTTAAGGATATCTTTGGAAAACCATCCAGTAAAACAGTCCTCACATAAAGAATCAGTATTTGCAGCCTTGTTGTTGTCTTGGTAACCAGTTCATATTAATTAAAGGAAGAGGTTCAAGATGTATAGGTCATCCATTCATTTTGAGCCCCTGTGTAGCCTTCAGACCGCGAGCTGAACCCTGAGTACTTGTTCTCTGTCCTACTATAAACCCAGCCCTGCAGACCCCCCCACGCACTCAACGTGGCTCTTCGTTCATCCTTCAGCACCTGGAGTCATCAGGACTCCATCCTCCCTGCTCTGCTACGGGACAAGCTGACCCAGCTGCAGGTGCAATGTCTTTTACACACACACACACACACACACACACACACACACACACACACAGTACTTCTTGAGACAGTAGAAGAAGTTCAGTCTGTCAGACTGGTGATTGACTACCCTGCCATCATCTGGTCAGCTGCTAAGGACACGCGCATGCAGCACTCTGCTAAGAAGCTGATTGGCTACCCTCTACCGGTCCTCCAGGAAGCCGAACCATCTCACCCCGCACACAACAGTTTGAACCAGTCCTCTCTGGCAGGAGGTTGGGGTCCATCGGGACATAAACCTCACGCCATAAAAACATGCAGTCAGCCTCACCCACAAGGCCCCGGACCCCCATTGAAACTGACTCCTAACCCTCTCCCCCATCCTTACCCACTTCACTGCATTAACTGTGACCCTGGACCCCCATTGAAACTGACTCCTAACCCTCTCCCCCATCCTTACCCACTACACTGCATTAACTGTGACCCTGGACCCCCACTGACACTGGATCCTAACCCTCTCCCCCATCCTTACCCACTACACTGCATTAACTGTGACCCTGGACCCCCATTGAAACTGACTCCTAACCCTCTCCCCCATCCTTACCCACTTCACTTTGCATTAACTTTGACCTTGGACCCCATTGAAACTGACTCCTAACCCTCTCCCCCATCCTTACCCACTACACTTTGCATTAACTGTGACCCTGGACCCCCATTGAAACTGACTCCTAACCCTCTCCCCATCCTTACCCACTACACTGCATTAACTGTGACCCTGGACCCCCATTGAAACTGACTCCTAACCCTCTCCCCCATCCTTACCCACTACACTGCATTAACTGTGACCCTGGACCCCACTGACACTGACTCCTAACCCTCTCCCCCATCCTTACCCACTACACTGCATTAACTGTGACCCTGGACCCCCACTGACACTGGATCCTAACCCTCTCCCCCATCCTTACCCACTACACTGCATTAACTGTGACCCTGGACCCCCATTGAAACTGACTCCTAACCCTCTCCCCATCCTTACCCACTTCACTGCATTAACTGTGACCCTGGACCCCCATTGAAACTGACTCCTAACCCTCTCCCCCATCCTTACCCACTTCACTTTGCATTAACTTTGACCCTGGACCCCCATTGAAACTGACTCCTAACCCTCTCCCCCATCCTTACCCACTACACTTTGCATTAACTGTGACCCTGGACCCCCATTGAAACTGACTCCTAACCCTCTCCCCCATCCTTACCCACTACACTGCAATAACTGTGACCCTGGACCCCCACTGACACTGGCTCCTAACCCTCTCCCCCATCCTTACCCACTACACTGCATTAACTGTGACCCTGGACCACCATTGACACTGGCTCCTAACCCTCTCCCCCATCCTTACCCACTACACTGCATTAACTGTGACCCTGGACCCCCACTGACACTGGCTCCTAACCCTCTCCCCCATCCTTACCCACTACACTGCATTAACTGTGACCCTGGACCCCCATTGACACTGGCTCCTAACCCTCTCCCCCATCCTTACCCACTACACTGCATTAACTGTGACCCTGGACCCCCACTGACACTGGCTCCTAACCCTCTCCCCCATCCTTACCCACTACACTGCATTAACTGTGACCCTGGACCCCCATTGACACTGGCTCCTAACCCTCTCCCCCATCCTTACCCACTACACTGCATTAACTTTGACCCTGGACCCCACTGACACTGACTCCTAACCCTCTCCCCATCCTTACCCACTTCACTGCATTAACTGTGACCCTGGACCCCCACTGACACTGGATCCTAACCCTCTCCCCATCCTTACCCACTACACTGCATTAACTGTGACCCTGGACCCCCATTGAAACTGACTCCTAACCCTCTCCCCATCCTTACCCACTACACTGCATTAACTGTGACCCTGGACCCCCACTGACACTGACTCCTAACCCTCTCCCCCATCCTTACCCACTTCACTGCATTAACTGTGACCCTGGACCCCCACTGACACTGGATCCTAACCCTCTCCCCCATCCTTACCCACTACACTGCATTAACTGTGACCCTGGACCCCCACTGACACTGGATCCTAACCCTCTCCCCCATCCTTACCCACTACACTGCATTAACTGTGACCCTGGACCCCCACTGACACTGACTCCTAACCCTCTCCCCATCCTTACCCACTACACTGCATTAACTGTGACCCTGGACCCCCACTGACACTGACTCCTAACCCTCTCCCCCATCCTTACCCACTACACTGCATTAACTGTGACCCTGGACCCCACTGACACTGGATCCTAACCCTCTCCCCCATCCTTACCCACTACACTGCATTAACTTTGACCCCGGACCCCCATTGACACTGACTCCTAACCCTCTCCCCATCCTTACCCACTACACTGCATTAACTGTGACCCTGGACCCCCACTGACACTGGATCCTAACCCTCTCCCCCATCCTTACCCACTACACTGCATTAACTGTGACCCTGGACCCCCACTGACACTGGCTCCTAACCCTCTCCCCATCCTTACCCACTACACTGCATTAACTGTGACCCTGGACCCCCATTGACACTGGATCCTAACCCTCTCCCCATCCTTACCCACTACACTGCATTAACTTTGACCCTGGACCCCCACTGACACTGACTCCTAACCCTCTCCCCCATCCTTACCCACTACACTGCATTAACTGTGACCCTGGACCCCCATTAAAACTGACTCCTAACCCTCTCCCCCATCCTTACCCACTTCACTTTGCATTAACTTTGACCCTGGACCCCCATTGAAACTGACTCCTAACCCTCTCCCCATCCTTACCCACTACACTGCATTAACTGTGACCCTGGACCCCATTGACACTGGATCCTAACCCTCTCCCCCATCCTTACCCACTACACTGCATTAACTTTGACCCTGGACCCCATTGACACTGGATCCTAACCCTCTCCCCCATCCTTACCCACTACACTGCATTAACTGTGACCCTGGACCCCATTGAAACTGACTCCTAACCCTCTCCCCCATCCTTACCCACTACACTGCATTAACTGTGACCCTGGACCCCCATTGACACTGGATCCTAACCCTCTCCCCCATCCTTACCCACTACACAGCATTAACTGTGACCCTGGACCCCCATTGAAACTGGCTCCTAAACCTCTCCCCCATCCTTACCCACTACACTGCATTAACTGTGACCCTGGACCCCCATTGAAACTGACTCCTAACCCTCTCCCCATCCTTACCCACTACACTGCATTAACTGTGACCCTGGACCCCCATTGACACTGGCTCCTAACCCTCTCCCCCATCCTTACCCACTACACTTTGCATTAACTGTGACCCTGGACCCCCATTGAAACTGACTCCTAACCCTCTCCCCCATCCTTACCCACTACACTGCAATAACTGTGACCCTGGACCCCACTGACACTGGCTCCTAACCCTCTCCCCCATCCTTACCCACTACACTGCATTAACTGTGACCCTGGACCACCATTGACACTGGCTCCTAACCCTCTCCCCCATCCTTACCCACTACACTGCATTAACTGTGACCCTGGACCCCCACTGACACTGGCTCCTAACCCTCTCCCCATCCTTACCCACTACACTGCATTAACTGTGACCCTGGACCCCCATTGACACTGGCTCCTAACCCTCTCCCCCATCCTTACCCACTACACTGCATTAACTGTGACCCTGGACCCCCACTGACACTGGCTCCTAACCCTCTCCCCCATCCTTACCCACTACACTGCATTAACTGTGACCCTGGACCCCCATTGACACTGGCTCCTAACCCTCTCCCCCATCCTTACCCACTACACTGCATTAACTTTGACCCTGGACCCCCACTGACACTGACTCCTAACCCTCTCCCCCATCCTTACCCACTTCACTGCATTAACTGTGACCCTGGACCCCCACTGACACTGACTCCTAACCCTCTCCCCCATCCTTACCCACTACACTGCATTAACTGTGACCCTGGACCCCCATTGAAACTGACTCCTAACCCTCTCCCCCATCCTTACCCACTACACTGCATTAACTGTGACCCTGGACCCCCACTGACACTGACTCCTAACCCTCTCCCCCATCCTTACCCACTTCACTGCATTAACTGTGACCCTGGACCCCCACTGACACTGGATCCTAACCCTCTCCCCCATCCTTACCCACTACACTGCATTAACTGTGACCCTGGACCCCCACTGACACTGGATCCTAACCCTCTCCCCCATCCTTACCCACTACACTGCATTAACTGTGACCCTGGACCCCACTGACACTGACTCCTAACCCTCTCCCCCATCCTTACCCACTACACTGCATTAACTGTGACCCTGGACCCCACTGACACTGACTCCTAACCCTCTCCCCCATCCTTACCCACTACACTGCATTAACTGTGACCCTGGACCCCACTGACACTGGATCCTAACCCTCTCCCCCATCCTTACCCACTACACTGCATTAACTTTGACCCCGGACCCCCATTGACACTGACTCCTAACCCTCTCCCCCATCCTTACCCACTACACTGCATTAACTGTGACCCTGGACCCCCACTGACACTGGATCCTAACCCTCTCCCCCATCCTTACCCACTACACTGCATTAACTGTGACCCTGGACCCCCACTGACACTGGCTCCTAACCCTCTCCCCCATCCTTACCCACTACACTGCATTAACTGTGACCCTGGACCCCCATTGACACTGGATCCTAACCCTCTCCCCCATCCTTACCCACTACACTGCATTAACTTTGACCCTGGACCCCCACTGACACTGACTCCTAACCCTCTCCCCCATCCTTACCCACTACACTGCATTAACTGTGACCCTGGACCCCCATTAAAACTGACTCCTAACCCTCTCCCCCATCCTTACCCACTTCACTTTGCATTAACTTTGACCCTGGACCCCCATTGAAACTGACTCCTAACCCTCTCCCCCATCCTTACCCACTACACTGCATTAACTGTGACCCTGGACCCCCATTGACACTGGATCCTAACCCTCTCCCCCATCCTTACCCACTACACTGCATTAACTTTGACCCTGGACCCCCATTGACACTGGATCCTAACCCTCTCCCCCATCCTTACCCACTACACTGCATTAACTGTGACCCTGGACCCCCATTGAAACTGACTCCTAACCCTCTCCCCCATCCTTACCCACTACACTGCATTAACTGTGACCCTGGACCCCCATTGACACTGGATCCTAACCCTCTCCCCCATCCTTACCCACTACACAGCATTAACTGTGACCCTGGACCCCCATTGAAACTGGCTCCTAAACCTCTCCCCCATCCTTACCCACTACACTGCATTAACTGTGACCCTGGACCCCATTGAAACTGACTCCTAACCCTCTCCCCCATCCTTACCCACTACACTGCATTAACTGTGACCCTGGACCCCCATTGACACTGGCTCCTAACCCTCTCCCCCATCCTTACCCACTACACTGCATTAACTGTGACCCTGGACCCCCATTGACACTGGCTCCTAACCCTCTCCCCCATCCTTACCCACTACACTGCATTAACTGTGACCCTTGACCCCCATTGACACTGGCTCCTAACCCTCTCCCCCATCCTTACCCACTACACTGCATTAACTGTGACCCTGGACCCCATTGACACTGGCTCCTAACCCTCTCCCCCATCCTTACCCACTACACTGCATTAACTGTGACCCTGGACCCCCATTGAAACTGGCTCCTAACCCTCTCCCCCATCCTTACCCACTACACTGCATTAACTGTGACCCTGGACCCCCATTGACACTGGATCCTAACCCTCTCCCCCATCCTTACCCACTACACTGCATTAACTGTGACCCTGGACCCCCACTGACACTGGATCCTAACCCTCTCCCCCATCCTTACCCACTACACTGCATTAACTGTGACCCTGGACCCCCACTGACACTGGATCCTAACCCTCTCCCCCATCCTTACCCACTTCACTGCATTAACTGTGACCCTGGACTATACATCTGCTTCTATATTTTCTTTCCAAATTCTTCTCTCAACCCATTCAGCCACTTTTCTTGTTAAGAAACATGTATTTTGTGTGTATTTATTTGTTTTTCTGTCTTCAGTGTTAATTGTATTTGAACATTTATTATGTTTACGTGTACTTATTGTGGTAATGAACCCTTCTCTGATTTCTTTTAAAACTTGACCACAGAACCCAACCTGAGTCTCTGTGTGCTGAGGCTGTGTGTGATTGGTGGAGAGTTTCTGCTGTTGCTAGGCTGCGGTGTGTCTGTCCTCTGTCCTCTGTAGAGAAGACGGTCGGTCGGTTAGCCACAACCAGAACAATGTTCATCTGTCAGAGATCTGAAACCCCAGAACCACACGAGGAAAACTACCGCGGACGCCACACTTTATTGGTCCTGCACGAAAACAAGCTACAAACACAGTAGAAAGGGACGTAGACGTCTCTTTATTAACCCTTGTGTGTCTTCGGGGTCAAATTTGACCCTTTTTCCAAGTTTATTTAATCAGAAGTTTCTTTTAACCAAAATGCCCAAAATAACATGGATGATCTTTGGTGAATTTAATGATTCCTTCATTTACTTTGGGCTGTTTTATCCAGTTTCATATGGTATGATGTCATATCAATTAAATGGAAACACAAGTTTGACAAAAACTTTTTAAAAGTTTCAAAAGCATAGAAAAAAATGCCCAAATTTTGACCCTGAAGGACAACAAGGTCATGACAAAAAAAAAACGTTTTGGTCTATTGGGCTATATTATACTATTTCTAACATTTTTGTCACTTTTTCAATGTTGTGGGTGTTTTTTTTTATGTTTTTTCCAAAGTTTTTTGATATTTTTAATGTTGATTTTTTTCAGCGCTTATTTCGACGGTATATTTGTCGTGACAAAAAACAAATGAACTGAAAACAGGTCAGATTTGACCCGAGGACATGAGGGATAATACTTTTAAGATCCCACTGAAGTTTCCAGCAGCAGTTTTCAGCAGAAAAATACAGTATAGAGAGAAAAAGAAAGACAGTATAAAGATCACAATAACAGTAATAATAATGATAATAATAATAATAATAATAATAATAATAATAATAATAATAATAAAACCTTTGGCTATACAAATACATTTACATAAATTATCAGTCAAGTGTTCAAGTGTGCAGGTGTTTATGTGAGTCCAGGTGTGTATGTACACCCCCAGTGAGGAGTTGTAGAGTCTTAATGAAACACATATAAGGAATGTAACATGCTCTAAGTTGAGTTGTTTGTCTCTTTGTAGCTGCGTGAGTCTCATTTAGCTTTAACATATACTGATAGGTCCAGGTCTAGATTAATGTACCGAGGTGTGGGGGTCTCTGGGGATCAGTGGACTGGTGTGATGGGGTCCAGGTCTACCTCAGGGAGGAGTAAAGGACCTCTGGCTCTGCTGGAGACCCTGAACACAAACCACAACAATAGGAGAAACTGTCAGAGACAAACCGTCAGCTGACAGACGGCGTGGGGGGGGGGGTACCAGCATTTCATTCATAACTTGTTACTGTAATGATAAATACCTTGAGACCCTTGAAACACCTTGAAACCCTTGAAACCCTTAAAAAGCTAGCTGTCTGGATTTACCCTGCAGAGATCTGAGGACCAGGTAACCATAGTCCTCAGATTGGACAGATAGTCTAGCTAGCTTTCTGGATTTACCCTGCAGAGATCTGAGGACCAGGTAACCATAGTCCTCAGATTGGACAGATAGTCCAGCTAGCTGTCTGGATTTACCCTGCAGAGATCTGAGGACCAGGTAACCATAGTCCTCAGATTGGACAGATAGTCTAGCTAGCTGTCTGGATTCACCCTGCAGAGATCAGTTGTCCCCTGTATGACGGCCACTAGTGTGTCAATGTCCATTTACGTGTTTATTAACCATGTGAACAGCTTACTCAGAATTTTAAATGAGGACAAAAAATGAATATGTGCATTTTGTCCTTTTGTCATTAAATCAACATGTTTTAGGAAATCCTCTCATTCTCTTCTCTGAGAGTGATAACACGTAATTAGTCTCACTTTGTGTGTTTCATACAGAGATGGAAGTGGTTAGCTTAGCTTAGCTTAGCATAAAGACTGGCTCAGTTTGAAGTGGAGAATAAAGAGCAGCTGTACCTCTGGTCCTGTTTGATTTGAGGACTATTTGTCCATAACTGACGTCTTCTGCTTGTCTCACTGCTGCGTAGACTGGAGCTGGATCTCTCTCTGGAAAATAAGATGTAATAGATTACATTATACTGCAGGTACTGATACCACTGCTGCTGTGTTGCTAATACATGTGTAATATAAAGAAGATATTATATATATATATATATATATATATATATGTGTGTGTGTGTGTGTATACTGCTGTAAGATTATGTTTTAATGTAGAATTATAGTTATAGTTGTTATGGACGTGCTGCAGGTTTTTAGACTAGCTCTGAACAAAGAGAGCAAATATAACGGGGGGGGGGCAATTTGTCTGACAGAGGAAACTGGACGACCACAAAGCTCCACAACGGTTGTACATTGACCGCGAGGTACACAACAACCACGTCACTGCCGTCTAGAGCAGGGCCTGCAGTGAGAAACCGGACCAGCGTCACATCAGTTCACTGGAAACAGGAGGAGGAAGTCGTGGTTTATTACGCAGACTGGAACCACCTAGAAGTCGTATAGAGAGGCTGGATCCAAAACTCAAAAACCTTCACTTTGAGACAGGAAATACATTATTTTCTTTCTATATTTCTACACTGATATTTATACACTTCATGCAACTGTAACAGAATTTTCCCTCTGGGATCAATAAAGTATTTCTGATTCTGATTTCTTATTGTTATCCTTTGATTTTTAAAGTCTTTTATCTTCTACAGCATTATTTTGGTGTTATTTAATGTTCCTGCTCGTCAATAACTCATAACCAACAGCGAATGTATGTGGAAGTATTGTGTGTTAAAGCCTGGTATATTTTCCTACTCTGTGCCACCGAGCTCTATTCTTAGTAAAAACACATCACGGACTATGTTACCGGCACAAAATATTCACATTTTTGCCCTTTTTCTGAAAGAGAAAATTCTGCCACTAATTACAGAGAAAATTCTGCCACTAATGAAAAAGATTATTCCTCAAAGATTCTTGTTCATTTTGCATCCTCTCCTCGTTCAGTCTGACCATTAGCATAAAGCTAACCATAACCCATTGACTTTGTATGTAGCGCCGCCAAATTAGCACAAAATGTCCCCAAGCCCAACCTCAAGGTGCTGTTGAGCAAGGCACCGGACCCCCACCTGCTCGGGGCACCCTTTTCAACAAGGTGGTTGAAGGAATGAAAGGGGGAAAAATTTTATATTATTATATTATATTATTTTTTTGCGAGTAATATTTGTGGGGGCAGGAGTTCAGTCTGTAGGGAGTCTGGTTGGGAACCGGAGGGTCGCTGGTTCAAGTCCCCATACAGACCAAAGTACGGAGTATGGAGAGATGCCACTTCACCTCCTGGGCACTGCTCGCTTAGGGTGCTGGTCCAGCACTGGCAGCCCCCCCCCTCACCCTCCCACTCTGACATCTCTCCATTAGTGTGTGTGTGTGTGTGTGTGTGTGTGTGTGTGTGTGTGTGTGTGTGTGTGTGTGTGTGTACCTTTCTTCCTGTTGGTCTTCTTGTCTTTAATCACTATTTGTCCATAAGTGACGTCTCCTGTCCTCACTCCGGAGTAGACTGCAGCAGGATCACTCTCTGGAGGAGGAAGGACATTCATTATTTAACTTTTACAACAATCAATAATACTTATTTCCATCGTATTAGGAAAGGAAATAATAGTTGATCAATTAAAGCAGCAGATCTCAGGATGAAGCTTTAAGACAGCGGTGTCACCGTCCACTAGAGGGGAAGTACCGCTTACATGTTCAGCTGATGTCAGGGCTCAAAGGGGAACCTGGTTCATGTGAGACGGACTTCACACTTACAGAGCTGTCCTTTTTAGCAACATAAGCGAACATATTGACCGCAGGAGGAACAAGTCGCTATGTCAACAGGTCATGATGTCACACAATAATCACAACTAATTATTAACATTTTAAATTCAAATGTGAGCCAAAATATAGATGTAAATACTATATTTCATAGAACTAGTGCAGTGCCAGAAGCATGTGCATGTTAGAAAGAGGCTGATTGCCTGGCTGATTTTATTTATTCATTTTCATATTTATATATATATATATATATATATATATATATATATATATATATATATATATCCCTTGTGTTGTCTTCCTGTCAACCATGAAAAAACAAAGTTTTGGTGATGTTTTTTCAACATTATTATAGTTTTTCCCCACAGTTGTCAGTTTTTCAATGTTTTTGCTGTTTTTTCCAAAGTTTTTTGATATTTTTTTAACGTTGACAATTTCAGTGATTATTTCGACGGCCCATTTTTTGTGAGTAAATAATTAACTGAAGACGGGTCAGTTTGACCCGAGGACAGCATGAGGGTTGAATGGCAGTGAAGCGTGTGCAGAGCCAGAAAGAGGAAAGTGGACGACCACAGAGCTGTTAGAGCTGTTAGAGCTGTTAGCGTCTGGTAACCACAGGGTACAAAACATGCAAAGCTCAACACACGCTATCATCCACTAACATAGACCACACCGTGTGAAAGCTTTGGACTAAAAACAATGCTTTACTTTCTAAAAAATAATCTTAGAAAAATGCTTGTTTTTAGAATGTCCTCAAGATATGAAAATGAAGAATATGGAGGATATGAAAGATATGAAGGATATGAATGATATGAAGGATATGAAAGATATGAAAACGAAAATACACACCCCCCGTCCCTGAGAGTCCCCTGAAAAGCTCACAAAGCATCCTTACCTCTGCTCCGTCTGATTGGCTGTTGCAGGTTACGTGCTGTTTGGACGTCTACGTACGTGACGTCGTCGGTGTTGTTGTCTCCGGCGTCAGCAGCTGAAATCAACCAACGTTAACATCATGTTAATCTCGAGAGAGAGAAATGCTTAAAGACGGACATGTGAGGATCATGTGATACGATCAACAGCTCCAGAGCGTACGAAGTGGACCTCGTGGTGAGGATGATTTGTCATAGTGATGAAGTCCATGAGTCCAATCAATACGTTGGAGTAAAAAGCACTGGCAGGTTTTCCCCATGTTGTTGTTTTTATTAAAGATGGCCTTTCAGATTGTCTTTAGTACTTCTTCTTTCTACAGAACATTGGTATTGATGCAGTGAGTGACATACGCTTCCTTGTTATGTTTGCATATTTAATGTACTTACCCATGGAGCTGAATACATTATACATTATACATTATACAATATACATTATACATTATACATTATACAATATACATTATACACACTGGCAGCATTAACCACTGCAGCTGTTGCAAAGAGTACAGCCAGCCTGATTTTAATTTGAAGGTTGTTCTCAGTAATATTAGTTAAAATGTGATTTTTAAACGTGAACTACAGCGTAATGTTTTTGTGTCAACCGTGTCTAACCTCTAGGTTTCCGACGGATGCATCGTCTCACCAGGAGAACCAGGAGAACCAGGAGAACCAGGAGACCCAGGAGAACCACAACACCGACTGAAACAGCGGACCAGACAGCGGGGGTTGTCTGGTCCGCTGTTGGAGGTAAGGAATCAGGACTAGTGGGAGATGTAAGAGTTGTCGTGCTTGTTGTCGTGTGTTTCCCTAAAATGAACAAAAGCATATATTTCAAAGCACAGAAGTAAAAAATAAGGAGATAATGTTTTTAGTCATTTCACTGGATTTTTTTCTCTGTGAAGCATAATCATGAGCTTTATTAGACAGATTGACTCGTTGTCCTATATCAATGTTGTTTTTAATTCCCCAAAATAACATGATTGATTCCACACAACGCTCTTTGCCAAGTACAAATCTCTACTTTCATTAATTTTGGGGCGTCTTATTCAATTTTATAGCATTTGAAACCAAATTGAAGTGTTTTGAAATAGTATTGAGAGTAAAAGTTGACATATTCCAGTCTGTGATTATCATCAACATCCATTCCTTTAATTTTAGTCTCAATAATTCCTAATTTCTGCTTTTCTAACTCAAACATTAGGTATAATTTCCTATAAATGAGCTTTATTGACCATAAATTCCCAAAATAACTAAAACTAAAGTTAATAAGTTAGTGTTACGTAGTGTTAAACATCAAAAAAGTGACAAACATTGAATAAAAGGGACAAAAATGTAAGAAAAAGTTAAAAACATTGATAAAAAGCATCAATAAAAGTGTTGATGCAAGATGTAAGAAGCTGCTTGCCGTCGCTTCTCTATCGTCATCGTGTTAAACCAGCCAATAGCACGGCAGGTGGATAAGCCACTTTGTGATTGGTCCCTGCAGATTTGTAATGGAAGCAGGATAGATAAACGTGCAGGTTTCCAGCCTGAGCTGCAGGACGACATCAAACCATCTCACATCGGGCAGGGTTTACCCCGTCTAGAGTCCGAGGACACAAAACCAAGTCCCAAAGGCAACGATGTCGCAACCCCCAAATCACGAGAAGTCTACCGAACTATTGGTGTGACACTTTCGCACTTTCATAAGTTAAAGAATAAGTTTTAACCTCCTCACCTGTAACTGATGGACTGAAGGATTTTAAGCTCTTTACTTTATGTATTATTCAACAAATCCAGATCATTGTATAGTATACCCAACGTAATATTCTAATATGGATTATATTGATCCTACAGCTTGACCTCGGCAGTTGTAGCAGAGGATAAAACTCCTTTTTAGGAGACCTGGGTAAAATATTAGCGGCGGCCATGTTTTCCTGTTTATCTGGTGGATTTATTAAGGCCGTGAACCCAGACTTATTCACCGTACTGAGGTGCAGCATATCTTCTATTATATAACTATATATTATCTATAAGTCTATTACTGCTTGATTCATTTCCACGTTCTGTTTTGAAGTACTTTCATGTGGAGTTAGCTTTCTGCTGTGTGGTCAGGGATCCCCTCCAGGTGGTATGGTGCTTAGTTGACACCTTTTTTAAGCCATGCAGATCCCAGATGGCTTAGTGGTGTTCTTATAAGCGGTGATGAGGTCAGTAGAGTTACCCCGAGAGGTAGCGACGCTAGCAGGGTGTGATTTAAAAAATCTCATATTAACAAATGCAATTAATCATTCAGTCTCACCTGTGACAGAGACCCAGCTGGGGGGGGACTCTCCAACACTGCTGATGTTGCACCTGTAGAGGCCTTCATCAGACCTGGAGACATGGGGGATGGTCATGTGACCTGCAGGCTCAGTCCTGATGAAGGAGCCATCTTTATAGAAAGCAGCTGGGAGGTTGGAGGACGTCTTTGTCCTACAGTGCAGAGTGAGGTCTTGTCCCTCCTTCAAAGGGAGGACAGGACTCTGCAGGATCACTGGTCCACCTCAACACAGAGACAAACTACAGCATGTCATCCATTCACACACAGCTTCATCAATCCTGACCCCCCAGTCTGATCTTACCAGGGACAGTGATGCTGATGCTGGTACTGGTTGCTCCCTCTCTGGACTCACACCAGTACACCCCACTGTGCCGGGACACCATGGTGCTGATGGTACAGGAGGAACCAGCAGGTCTTCCCCAGCCCCCTCCACACTGAGTCCTGGTTTCTCTGGTGGTGTTCCTCCTCAGAGTCCATCCAGCAGAGCTGTCGTCCTCCTCACAGCTCAGAGAGACAGACTGTCCTTCAAACAGCTGAGAGCTGCTGGGACTCACATTCAGAGAGACTGGGGGGCAGAGTTGTATTGTATTTATAAAATGGCTGTTTCCATCAAACCTTGTTCACACTAACTTTTCTTTGAGGGAGTGAATAACTTTCCAGTCGTCCCAGAAGACGTTCACTGACCTGTGTTTGTTGTGCGGCTCAGCAGTGAAGTCAGAACTGAAGAGAAATGAACCTCAGCTTATTAATTTAACATTTGATATGATATCAAAACAGACCAGCTCTGGGAGTAGTGCACCGACAAAACAGTAATGCATTAATATTAGATAATAATGGGTGGGAAAACATATGTAAGGACCCATTTTTGACACAATTGTATTTTCTCACACCAGACAACAAAAAGCATCAAAAACGCTCCTTCAGTGCAGAAACATTAGAAAATGATGAACATTATGAATTAGTGCAGACATGCATGCACCAAAGATAACCAGCAGCACTGAGGCCCTGCAGCTGCTCTGATGGCAACGTGTGAAACATGCCCCATTAATGCACCATATTAAGCTTTATTAAAATGGAAGAAACACAAGGACTGTGTGTGACTAAATTACTAATTCTTATGAACTTTGGTAGGTTTAACTTAGTTATGTACTTTATTTTGATAAAGTTAATACTCTTTTGTATTTGCTGTATACGATATTGTGATAATGTTACACGTCCAGCACTAATCTTTGGAGACAAACATTCATTGTAACTCACCCAGCAGCAGCAGCAGAGACGAGTCCTCCATTGGTAATGTTGGTCATCTGAGATCAGAGCATTAGTCTAACCTGCCCCCCCGAGTGGAGCCCTCCTCCTTCCTCATCACGTGTCTCTGTTTTTCTGACAAGCAGTTAACAGGAAACAGCATTTTTGTGTCTTCATAGGTCATAAATTACAGAGTAAGGGCGCCTGGGTAGCTCAACATGTTAGTTCGACTCTGACCTGCTGCCCTTTAATGTGTCGAGGCAGGAGATCTATTAACATTTAAAATCAACATTTCTTACTGAATTTTCAATCGGTTTGCTTTACTACAAATGCCACACATGTGTTTATGATACAGGATACTTGTACCAGGCTATAAACAAGTGCTACCCAGGCTAAAGTTGACTAAAAAGAGAAATAAAAAATAGGACAAAATCCAACCTTTTAAGGGCACTAATTTTCTTTTGTGTTGTTATTTCAGTTAGTTATGGCCGGTTTGATTTGCACTGAGAGATGATCTTATGGAAAATACCCCATGCCAATCTCTATATATGGTGAAGGGTATGTGATGATGCGGGGGGGGGGTTAATTCCAAAGGCCAAGGAAACTTTATCAGGATGCATAGTATCCTGATCCATGAAATAACTGGTCTTCAATAATAAAAACCTGCCTCGGGAATTTAACATAGGGGGGTATAAGTTTTTACTTAGTAGGTTATCTGGGATTTGCATGAAAACCCTTCTCTCTCTTTCCGTCTCTTGCTCTCTGGCCTGCTTCATCATCCAGGCAGAGCACCCTGAAACCCCTGTACTTAGTAGGACGCAGCAACAAATGCCTCCCCAACAACAGAGATGATCTGGTTTAGAGGGATCAGTATAATATGGAGTTCCTATGCAAACAGTTTTATTAACAATCAGAGAAAAAGTGTGTGTCATCATTTTTCTAACAGTGACTCTGCTGTAAAAGACTTAAAACGCAGTAAAAACACCAAAATACACATGGCGTCTGACTTGGTCCAAAGAATCCTGGGTGTGGGGGGAGCCTGAAACAGGTCTCTGAGTCTGGATCAGGTTCAGGTTCAGTTCTTAGAGGACAGGTCTCTGAGTCTGGATCAGGTTCAGTTCTTAGAGGACAGGTCTCTGAGTCTGTATCAGGTTCAGGTTCAGTTCTTAGAGGACAGGTCTCTGAGTCTGGATGGTTCAGTTCTTAGAGGACAGTTCTCTGAGTCTGGATCAGGTTCAGGTTCAGTTTTTAGAGGACAGGTCTCTGAGTCTGTATCAGGTTCAGTTCTTAGAGGACAGGTCTCTGAGTCTGGATCAGGTTCAGTTCTTAGAGGACAGGTCTCTGAGTCTGGATCAGGTTCAGGTTCAGTTCTTAGAGGACAGGTCTCTGAGTCTGTATCAGGTTCAATTATTAGAGGACAGGTCTCTGAGTCTGTATTAGGTTCAGTTCTTAGAGGACAGGTCTCTGTGTGTAGTACCAGATGAAGCCGGGAGGGTTGCAGCTGTTTCTCTACCAGCTGCACATGCTCAGTGCAGACAGCAGGGGGCCAGACACAGCAGGGAGCAGGACTCTGAGTCCAGCAGAGGACCACATACACTGTAGAGAGGTTCCTATCTGCTCACCATGGTGGTGTGAACTATTGAAAAAAAATTTAAAAAAAATCTCTCTGTGTGTTTTTATCAGCCGTGGACCAGTTAAGGTTTTCTAAGTGAACAGGAGTGTGTAGAGTATGGAGTATAGAGTATAGAGTATAGAGTATAGAGTATGGAGTATAGATTATAGAGTATGGAGTATAGAGTATAGAGTATGGAGTATGGAGTATGGAGTATGGAGTATTAAGTATGGAGTATAGAGTATAGAGTATAGAGTATAGAGTATAGAGTATGGAGTATGGAGTATGGAGTATGGAGTATTAAGTATGGAGTATAGAGTATAGAGTATAGAGTATAGAGTATAGAGTATGGAGTATGGAGTATGGAGTATGGAGTATTAAGTATGGAGTATAGAGTATAGAGTATAGAGTATAGAGTATAGAGTATGGAGTATGGAGTCCTCTGATGAATCATTAAAGCATGCCTTGGGTTGTGTGAACTGTGTCTACTGATTACAAAGCCGTAAACTAACTCCTGTTATGTTAGTATGTTGTAGTGTTAGTGCAAAGCTCTGAAGGGATTGGTTTCCTGTAACAGACGGTGCTGCACCCTGCTCTGACATCCACCCACTAATACACACACCAATAGCAGACCGTAGCGTTGCCTCCCCCCTCTCAGAAATTTATATCTGAGGCTGAGTGGTGTCCTTCCTCTCAGACAGGCACCGACCAGCAGGCTGTACGATACCCACCACCTATGGTATCGTGTAGTGACATCACCCTGGTCACCCTGGTGCTGTCATGGCTCCATTTCTGTTCCTGTGGATCCTCCTGTCTGAAGCAGCTTGTGGTAAACAACAGCTTTTATTGTGAAAAGATTGATGTGGACTTTATTTCTGAGCTGTCTGATAGAATCTCTTCTTGTTTAAAGACAATATGAATGTTTGGATCAGAGTTAATCGGTTGTATTCTCTAATAATAACTGTTTTACATGGAATAGATCTATAAAAGGAAAAGAAGGCGTAACATATTTAATGTATTCTCTTAAACAATATTGGCTTCGTGATGAAGGGTTGAATCCAACTTTCTCAGTTAAAAAACAACATGAAATAAATGATAAAGAAAGTGAAAATATAAAAGAGGGATCGTGCTGTTTCAGACCAACTGCACAGTTTAAAAAACAGGCTTGTTGGTTAAATAAAGAGACCTAGACTGTAGGGGGGGAAGGACCTAGACTGTAGGGGGGGAGGCTGGGAGGGGTGAGGGCCCATCCATCACTGCGTGCAGCTATAATTATTCTTTATTATTGTTTTTCAGACCTGATTGAGGTAACAGTGGACCCTGGACAGGATGCTACTCTACCATGTCTGGCTGAGGATTCCTCCATCAGCGTTGTAGAGTGGAGCAGACCTGACCTGGAGCCAGACATCATAATCTTATACAGCGATGGATACTTTGAAATCGACGAACAGAATCTGTCCTTTAAGGACAGGGTGGACCTGGCAACCAGAGATCTGAAGGACGGAGACGCGTCTTTAACTCTGAAGAATGTGAACATCAACGACAACGGAACATACGAGTGTCGAGTTACATCAGGTGGTTCAAGACGGAAAAAGAGAGCCATCATCGACTCTGAGCCAATCAGAATCATCCGTCTGCGGGTTACAGGTGAGGTAGTCTCTCTCTGGGTGTTTTTCTACAGGCTGCTCCTCCATCACATTTACTGACTCATGTGTTTTATTCATCTTCAGGTTCAGACAGCGGTAACTCCAAGAATGAAAACCCAATGAATGATGTCCCTGAGGATGGACCCTCCTCTGCTAGAAGCCGATACGTTGGACTGGCTGCAGTGGGTCTGCTTCTTGTAACTATTGTTGCAGTAATTAGTATCCTGAAATATAAAAGACATAAGGACATGAGACCAGGACCAACTGTCTATGATGATAACTTAGTTCCCTTCCCTGAATCACCACCTTACCGTGGTGGAGGGGTTTGTGCACCCGATGAGTCTGAGAGCTGTGTTGTCTGGAGCGCTGAGCTCTGTAGGGTTTCCCATGGCAGATTGGTCGCAGATGAGGGTCAGACTAAGAGTGATTCGCTAACTAACTCGAGCTTTAAAGAACTAGAATACTTAAACAAGGAGAAGTTGCTTCCAGGGAAACCAGAAGTAAGCTACTTAAGTGAAAACTAAAAATATGATCATGTTCAGTAACAGTAAGGTTTGAATTAAGGAGCCGATACAGAGCTGGCCAGACAATATCAACTCACAAATGCACAATAATACTCACAACAATAATTAATTCCAATTTATATGGAGTAACTTTTAAATGCTTGCACTTTGAACTTTAATCTGTTTTACTCTTGTGTTTTATTTCAATAAATACTTTATTTTGCTACATTTGGATCCTCAAGTTATTCATGTATTCAGTGTTAAGCACTTTTCTTACCTTGAATCCAGATAAAGTGGCTCCAATTACCCAACCTCATATATAGTGTGTTATATTATTATTTTAGATCTGTTGAGGAGGGGCAGAGACGGCGGGGGGGTTGGGTTGGTCCTGAGTGACTGAGTGATCTGATTCTGATGGATAGACCTTAGTCCAGCATGTCCAGTATTTCAGGAACACACTCAGACCTGTTTCATGCTTCTTACAGTCAGCGGTCGGGGTGATGGGGTTGTGGAGACGGGGTCAGGGGGACGGGGTTGGGGCTATGGGGTCTAGGCGATGGGGTTCGGGGTGATCACCATAAATGACCTGACATTTAACAGCGACCATAAGGTTCATGAAACAGCTTAAAGGTTTCTCAGCTCCATGTCTGTTGATAAAGATACACCCACCACGCCTGCTCTAGGGTAACCGCAGCGGGAGGAACCTGGACGGTGTCCAAGTCCTAGTCCTGTTGATGCAGGTCTGATGCCGCTCAACCGGACCAACACACCTGCGCTCCAGGCAACCGGGAGATAAAAGCACACAAAAAGCACACGAAGGGAGTCTATACCTGGGCCAAGTTCCCAGTAACATTAATCATGTACAAAGCCAATAATTGAGCCTATGAACCCAATCTGTTGTTAGAAATAGTTAAACCTGGTCCAGGTCAACGTCTCCTTTTATAACAGCAAGTTATATCAAAGTGAAGTCTGAGTTTTCTCTCTTTATATCTATTATAAAACAAAGATCATAAACCATAACCCTTTATTTAAGGTCTTGTTGACTTTTGAACAACATCCTGCTTCTCAAACGTTAGAGAAGTGAAGCCAATAAAACTGTTTATTCAGCTGACTCCTACAGCTGGCACGGCAGTTTTAACGTGCTCGGAGCCACATAGTCTGGGCCTGGGCCTGTAATCAGACAACAAAATGGAGGGAACTTAGTGTGGGGGGGGGGGAGCACGTGGTATCAAATGGCTCAAAGCACATTGTAAATGTGCACCTCCCCCATCCTCTCAGTCTGAGTCAGGATGTGGTTTCAGTTCCTCTTCAACGTTGGCGGTTAGAAAGAGAAGCAGCTGTTTATCATGCAGTATGTTACAGACAGCTACCTTTACAGATAATTAATATATTAAATATATCCTGTCAGATATTAACTATGACCCCCAGAGGCAGATAATTAATATCTTAAATATATCCTGTCAGATATTAACTATGACCCCCAGAGGCAGATGTTATGGTTATGATTCTGTCCTTTGTGTGTCTGGGTAACACAACACGAGGTCTCCCATGACTCTAACGTCCTGATGGGACTTCCCCAGCAGCTGCATTACTGAAATAAAAGGTTCCATTGTTATATTGTAATATTTCCAGAAGAGGACGGAGACAATGAGCAGCCGAGACCGACATCTTTACGGTATTATTCACGTCCTGATCAGTTCCCCATGAGGTCAGCTGTCTGTTCTCCATCAACATGAACACAGACCTTTATTCTACAGGGAGTTAGTCACCATGCAGCAGCTGCATGGGACCAGTCCTCCTCACCGAGGCGGCGGCTGACTAATCACACGTCTAGACCACATGGATGGAGACATGGGATTTTATTCCCAAATTGGGAAATGTCTGTACTACAGCAGCAAAATATCAGACACACAGAATATACAAGAAATGATGGATAAAAAAGGATTGGATACAAGGACAAATATTAAAGGGGTAGGGGTAGGTTAGGGGTAGGTTAGGTTAGGTTAGGTTAGGGGTAAGTTAGGGGTAGGGGTAGGGTGGGGTAGGGGTAGGGGTAGGTTTGGGGTAGGTTTAGGATTTAGGGTTAGGGTTAGGGTAGGTTAGGGGTAGGTTTAGGATTTGGGGTAAGGGTTAGGGTTAGGGGTAGGGTAGGGTAGGTCAGGGTTAGGGTTAGGGTAGGTTAGGGGTAGGGGTAGTGGTAGGGTTAGGTTAGGGGTAGGTTTAGGATTTAGGGTTAGGGTAGGGGTAGGTTTAGGATTTGGGGTAAGGGTTAGGGTTAGGGTTAGGGGTAGAGGTAAGGGTAGGGTTAGGTTATGTTAGGTTACGGGTAGGGGTAGGATTAGGGGTAGGGTAGGGGTAGGATTTGGTTATGTTAGGTTAGGGGTAGGGTTAGGATTTGGGGTAGGGTAGGGGTTGGCTGGTTGGTTAATTGGTTGATTGGCTGGCTGGTTGGTTAATTGGTTGATTGGTTGGCTGGTTGGCTGGTTGGTTAATTGGTTGATTGGTTGGCTGGTTAACCGGTTGATTGGTTCCTGCTGACTGTCCTTGTTTCTATGGCACCCGTCTGTCCAGTTTGTTGTGGAAACGAGAGCCATGGAGGCGAATCACAACCTTGGAAATATTTACTTTTCCTGTAACCTGTATTGATGCTTTAAACAAATTCATGGAAACGGCATCACAATTACCCAGAGTCCATTGTGTGTCATACATGTAATGAAGTAAAAAGTCCAGAGTATTTCCCTCTGAGTAGAAATAGAAAGTGGCATGAAAAGTACACGTGTACATAACAGTACTTATTCCTCATAGTAAAACAGAGCTGCTTATTCTGGCTTTTCGGGGGTTTTGCAGAAAGCTTCCTGTTTCTGTTATGAATTATTGATGTTGATGCGGGTTGTTTTGGGGAAACTAAAAGTCCCAAACAGCATCAGTTGGTCTCAGTAAGTCATCATTTCTTTATATTAAACCAGGTTGGACTCAGAGGGAAGCTTGTATAACCGTCAGCTTGTATAATTCCCCTTTACTCCCCCTCCCTCACTGATTACTGCTTATCTTGTTCCTGTAACTCGATGATAAAACTGTTTCTCTTTCAGTATGTGGAGGCCACCGCCTTCATCCTGAACCCTCATCTGACCGGGAGAATCAACACGGATGTTCCCTGTCCCGGGGGGTCTGGTTCTGAGCTAGTCTCTGAGTCTGGTCTTTATTTCTCTCTCATGGCCTCAGGCTGCAGCAGCAGGATGTTAGTAGGGAGAGCTGAGGGGGGGGCCAGAGTGTAGCAGCTCTAGACTCAGGAGAACTAGTCCTCATGTGTTTTTCCATCTGGCTGAACTCATCAGCTGATCTGCTCTGCTGAACACGTATTTGACTCTTCACCCTGACTTTTGCATATTTGCAAAGCAGTTAAACCAGGCTTATCTCTGAGCAGCATGGTCGCCCCCTCTCTGAGAACACTACATGTCCTCTGTCTCTAACATGGTCGGCCCCCCCTCCCTCTCTGAGAACACTGAATTATTTGAATTCCAAATGCTGAGGCAACGTAGTTCATGTTGACCTCGGACCTGATCAGGACTCAAACACTGACGGTCTGGTGGCTTTAAGAGAGAAATGGAAAGTTGTTCTTAATTTAGTTTCCAGTTTCTGGCCGGGAGCCCAGTTCCACTGAGGGGGGTCTTTGTTAGTCATAGTCTATGGCATCCGGCTGCTGTAGACTCCAGAGAACTGGTCCTCACGGGTTCATTTCAAAGTAAAAGGTCTGCATCTGTCTGAGTGTTACTGAGCTGCTCTGCTGCAGGTGAAGCAACACCGTCCTTATTACAGCCTTCATGGTGCTACATGTTTCTGTTCCTGCTGCAGGTGAAGCAACACCGTCCTTATTACAGCCTTCATGGTGCTACATGTTTCTGTTCCTGCTGCAGGTGAAGCAACACCGTCCTTATTACAGCCTTCATGGTGCTACATGTTTCTGTTCCTGCTGCAGGCGTTGCTGGCTGCGAGCCAACTTACACAACACTGATCTGATCTGAACACTCAGTTTCATATTTAATCTGTTAGCAGGAAACAAAACTGATAGAGTTGAAGGTTTAGGGTTTTACTGAAAGTCATTCTGCAGTTTAAAGAAGAGCTGACTGTAAATGAGACCAAGCAGGAAGAGATCAGACACACACACACACACACACACACACACACACACACACACACACACACACACACACACACACACACACACACACACACACACACACACACACACACACACACACACACACAGACCTCAGGCTACTTTATTAACTCTTTCCTCGCACGGTCACACTAGTTGTTCTCTTGTTAGACTACAGAAACTCTTATATATATTAGTTTTATATATATATATATATATATATATATATATATATATATATATATATATATATATATATATATATATATATATGTTATATATGTTATATTATATTTGTTATATATATGCAGCTATATTTGGTTCTAATGGTTAAATGTGTCAGTAGATCTCTGTGTGCAGCTTTATGTCTGATGGTCATTGTTATATTATATATGTTATATTATATATGTTATATTATATATGTTATATTATATATGTTATATTATACATGTTATATTATATATGTTATATTATATATGTTATATTATATATGTTATATTATATATGTTATATTATATGTGTTATATATATATGTTATATTATATATGTTATATTATATATGTTATATTATATATGTTATATTATATATGTTATATTATATATGTTATATATATATATGTTATATTATATATGTTATATTATACATGTTATATTATATATGTTATATTATATATGTTATATATATGTTATATATATATGTTATATTATATATGTTATATTATATATGTTATATTATATATGTTATATATATATGTTATATTATATATGTTATATTATATATGTTATATTATATATGTTATATATATATGTTATATTATATATGTTATATTATATATGTTATATTATATATGTTATATATATGCAGCTTTATGTCTGAGTCTGTCTTCCTGGAAGAGTTTGTGTTTCCTAGGATGATGAAGACATGTTAGTCCCGCCTCTCTCTGCCTCTGATTGGCTTATCCTGCTATGTTTACCTTTAACTTAACCAATCTCACTCCTCATAACTAAATCTAACCCATCTAATAGCGAAGTACTAGCCAATCAGAGGCCGAGAGGGGCGGGACCTTCCTTCACCGTCCTGGGGACCCGACCCGAGGGAGAGGAACTAAAATGTCTTCCTGTAAAGTGTCGTGTGTGTGAGTCCGAGTGACTGTATAGGTGTGTCTGCATGTGTGTGTGTGTCTTTGTGCGTTGACATATTTACGACCCTGATTCTGATCTCTAAGGATTTAAAAAGGAATCTAGACTCAGAGAGTCCGGCTGCTGCCTCGCTTCAGTCAGACTCTTCATATTAAAGCCTGACCTCAGGTCCCCTCGTCCTCCGACTCAGATCCCAGACCTCAGATCCCAGACCTCAGATCCCAGACCTCAGATCCCAGACCTCCTTCATTTATTCAACAACACCGGTCACTGCATTATGTATATAGGTGTGTGTGTGTGTGTGTGTGTGTGTGTGTGTGTGTGTGTTTGTGTTTCAGGTTAACATATTTGTCTTGTTGACTGTTCCAGGTGTGTCCT
>JABXJD010000331.1:475000-490000 GCA_013375575.1 Percina caprodes
TTTGAGTTAGAAAAGCAGAAATTATGAATTATTGAGACTAAAATTAAAGGAATGGATGTTGATGATAATCACAGACTGGAATATGTCAACTTTTACTCTCAATACTATTTCAAAAACACTTCAATTTGGTTTCAAATGCTATAAAATTGAATAAGACGCCCCAAAATTAATGAAAGTAGAGATTTGTACTTGGCAAAGAGCGTTGTGTGGAATCAATCATGTTGTTTTGGGGAATTAAAAACAACATTAGGGAATAACAATTGGGTAGATATAGGATATACATACATATCCATATATACATATGCTGTATATATATATATATATATATATATATATATATATATATATATATGTGTATATATGTATATACATATCCTGTATATACATATATACATATCTGTATATATGTATATGTATGTATATACATATCCTATATACACATACATATATACATATATATATACATATTTACAGTATATATAGATACATATACTGTACATACAGTAAATATATATGTATATACAAATACATACATACATACATACACACAGTACATATATACAGTATATATATACACATATATACATGTATACTGTATATACAGATATATATACTGTATATACATTTATACATATATATATATATATATATATTTAATGAGTCAGACCAAATGTTCTTTTAAATATTTCTTGAAGTAATATGAAAAGCATCTATTTAAAGATTAAAGACGTTAACGTTTTTTGGCGAGACAGACATGTTTTAAAAGAAGTAAAGAAGTGTCGCTGTAGACGCTGTTGTGACGGTAAGAGTACAGACAGAGATGGATGGATGAATGAATGAATGAATGAATGAATGAAGGAGAGGAGGTACCTGTCTCCCTGCTCGGTCCCACCACGATCTGTCCATAGGTGACGTCGTTAGTCCCTCTCGCTGCAGCTCGCTCGCCGCCTGCACAACACACTCATGGTAACATGTGATGGAGCTGTCCTGTTAGCGTGATGCTACCAAGCTACGTCATACAAAATAGTCTTTCATAAAAAAATCATCAGGATACAGGAAGTCTGAGTCAAACAAAAGATATATTTGACATTTTGGCAGAAGATTGGGGCGATGTATTTGGCGTGTGTGTGTGTGTGTGTGTGTGTGTGTGTGTGTGTGTGTGTGTCTGCCTGTGTGTGTGTGTGTGTGTGTGTGTACATGTGAGTGTACGTACGTGTGTGTGTGTGTGTGTGTGTGTGTGTGTGTGTGTACATGTGAGTGTACGTACATGTGTGTGTGTGTGTGTGTGTGTGTTATCAGTGAAAATCATAGAGTATTTTATAAATAATCAACTCTACCTTTTACAGAAATTTCCATTTATCTTTTTCATATCTTTCATTATTCAAACAGTTTGAAGTGGTCTTGTAAGAATCCCGCGGTGAAACGTGTGTGAGACCAACTTCAGCTGATGTTTCATCAGAAAACAGGAAACTGGTCGGCACGGAAACAGTTTGACACCTTGACCACGAAGAGAGATTTTCACACAGGAAGCACATCCTGATCAGACCCCCGTCACACTGAGACCCCGTTGTTCCATCAAGGTGCAGTTTGAAACAAGTGTGTGTGTCTCTGTTTGTGTGTGTATGTGTGTGTGTGTGTGTGTGTGTGTGTGTCTGTGTCTGTGTGTGTGTGCATGTGTGCGTGTCTGTGTGTGTGTGTCTCTGTGTGTGTGTGTGTGTGTGTGTGCATGTCTGTGTCTGTGTCTGTGTGTGTGTGTGTTACATCTAAATAAGCAAATAACATTAACCAGATCTAGAAAAGCTGTACCTGTTGTTGTTGTTGTTGTTGTTGTTGTTGTTGTTGTTGTTGTTGTTGTTGTGGTTGTTGTTGAGTGTTTCCTGCGGACACATCGTCTCCCCAGCAGGACCAGAACCACCAGCAGGACTGGGAGGGACAGCAAGGACGCTAGGAGAGCAGGAGACGAGGACAGAGGAGACGAGGAGGAGGAGCCAGGGCTGGAGGAGGGTGGAGGAGGCGGGGGGGCGGAGCCAGGGCTGGAGGAGGGTGGAGGAGGCGGGGGGGCGGAGCCAGGGCTGGAGGAGGGTGGAGGAGGCAGGGGGGCGGAGGCGTCCCCTGAAGAAAAGATCAAAGAAATGTTTTTGCATTGCTTTTTAAAGACTCTATGAAGTCATTTTGTATCTCGTTTTGGGTCTTTTGGGGTCTTTTTGTAGCCGTAAGGCACTACTCTTCAGTCAGGTGTTAGTCTGACATAATGATGACCTTTAACCTCCTCACCTGAGACAGAGACCCAGCTGGGGGGGGACTCTCCAACACTGCTGATGCTGCACCTGTAGAGGCCTTCATCAGACCTGGAGACATGGGGGATGGTCATGTGACCTGCAGGCTCAGTCCTGATGAAGGAGCCATCTTTATAGAAAGCAGCTGGGAGGTTGGAGGACGTCTTTGTCCTACAGTGCAGAGTGAGGTCTTGTCCCTCCGTCACAGGGAGGACAGGACTCTGCAGGATCACTGGTCCACCTCAACACAGAGACAAACTACAGCATGTCATCCATTCACACACAGCTTCATCAATCCTGACCCCCCAGTCTGATCTTACCAGGGACAGTGATGTTGATGCTGGTACTGGTTGCTCCCTCTCTGGACTCACACCAGTACTCCCCACTGTCCAAAGGAACCATGGGGCTGATGTTACAGGAGGAACCAGCAGGTCTTCCCCAGTCAGGTCCACACTGAGTCCTGGTTTCTCTGGTGGTGTTCCTCCTCAGAGTCCATCCAGCAGAGCTGTCGTCCTCCTCACAGCTCAGAGAGACAGGTGTATATTTAAACATCTGAGAGCTGCTGGGACTCACAGTCAGAGACACTGGGGGGGGGGGGCAAATATTTAATTATGTTATGATTGAAAACCTTCAATGTTAAAAAAACACGTTGGTGGAAGTGTGCTGTGTCAGGAACGGGGGGGGAGATGGAAAAACAATCCAGGACTCCAGTTTGGGAAAGACAGGGTTGGTAATGTTGAAAAGCTAGCAAACGTTTGGGATATGAGAGCGTTATTTATCGCTGATAGATAGATAGATAGATAGATAGATAGATAGATAGATAGATAGATAGATAGATATATAGATAGATAGATAGATAGATAGATAGATAGATAGATAGATAGATAGATAGATAGATAGATAGATAGATAGATAGATAAATTTCAGACAATATATTAAAACACATGTATATATATACAGTGAGGAAAATAAGTATTTAATATGCTGCTATTTTGCAAGTTGTCCCCCTTAGAGATCCTGGAGGGTCTGATGTCCTCGTAGGTGCATGTCCACTGTGAGAGACATCATCTAAAAACATCCAGACATCACAATGTATGATTTTTTAACTATTTATTTGTATGATACAGCTGCAGATAAGTATTTGAACAGCTGAGAAAATCAATGTTAATATTTGGTACAGGAGCCTTTGTTTGGTCAAACGTTTCCTGTAGTTTTTCACCAGGTTTGGACACACTGCAGAAGGGATAATAAACACACACACACACACACACACACACACACACACACACACACACACACACACACACACACACACACACACACACACACACACACACACACACACACACACACACACACACACACACACACAGCAGAAGGGATAATAACACACACACACACACACACACACACTGCAGAAGGGATTTTGGCCCCCCCTCCACACAGATCTTCTCTAGACCAGTCAGGTTTCTGGGCTGTCGCTGAGAAACACGGAGTTTGAGCTCCCTCCAAAGATTCTCTATTGGGTTTAGGTCTGGAGACTGGCTAGGCCAGAACCAGAACCTTGATCTGCTTCTTCCAGAGCCCCTCCTTGGTTCTCCTGGCTGTGCTTCAGGTCATTGTCATGTTGGAAGACCTCGACCCATCTTCAATGCTTTAACTGAGGGAAGGAGGTTGTTCCCCAAAATCTCCCAATACATAGCCCTGGTACTCCTCTCCTTAATACAGTGCAGTCGCCCTGTCCCATGTGCAGAAACCCCCCCAAAGCATGATGCTACCCCCCCCATGCTTCACAGTAGGGATGGTGGTCTTGGGATGGTCCTCATCATTCTTCTTCCTCCAAACACGGTTAGTGGAATTATGACCAAAAAGTTCTATTCTGGTCTCATCTGACCACATGACTTCCTCCCATGACTCCTCTGGATCCTCCAGATGGTCGTTGGCCAACTTAAGACAGGCCTCGACATGGTCTGGTTTAAGCAGGGGAACCTTCCGGGCCATGCATGATTTCAAACCATGACGTCTTAGTGTATTACCAACAGAAACCTTGGAAACGGTGGTCCCAGCTCTTTTCAGGTCCTGGACCAGCTCCTCCCGTGTAGTTCTGGGCTGATTTCTCACCTTTCTTAGGATCATTGAGACCCCCCGAGGTGAGATCCTGCATGGAGCCCCAGTCTGAGGTGAGATCCTGCATGGAGCCCCAGTCCGAGGTGAGA
Source organism: Percina caprodes (assembly GCA_013375575.1). Taxonomy (NCBI): domain Eukaryota; kingdom Metazoa; phylum Chordata; class Actinopteri; order Perciformes; family Percidae; genus Percina; species Percina caprodes. Next base: position 479,493 of record JABXJD010000331.1, read on the forward strand.
TCTTGCATGGAGCCCCAGTCCAAGGTGAGATCCTGCATGGAGCCCCAGTCCAAGGTGAGATCCTGCATGGAGCCCCAGTCCAAGGTGAGATCCTGCATGGAGCCCCAGTCCGAGGGAGGTTGACAGTCATGTTTAGCTTCATCCATTTTCTAATGATTGCTCCAACAGTGGACCTTTTCTCACCGAGCTGCTTGGACATGTCCCGTAGCCCTGTCTCACCAAGCTGCTTGGACATGTCCCCGTAGCCCTGTCTCACCGAGCTGCTTGGACATGTCCCGTAGCCCTGTCCAGCCTTGTGGAGGTCTCTAGTGTCTTTGGACAGCTCTTTGGTCTTGGCCATGTTAGTAGTTGGATTCTTACTGATTGGACGGGGGGGACAGGTGTCTTTATGCAACTAAAGACCTCAAACAACATCTAATTTAGGATAATAAATGGAGTGGAGGTGGACATTTTGAAGACAGACTAACAGGTCTTTGAGGGTCAGAATTCTAGCTGATAGACAGCTGTTCAAATACTTATTTGCACCTTTATCATACAAATAAATAGTTAAAAAATCATATATTGTGATTTCTGGATGTTTTTAGATGATGTCTCTCACAGTGGACATGCACCTACGAGGACATCAGACCCTCCAGGATCTCTAAGGGGGACAACTTGCAAAATAGCAGCATATTAAATACTTATTTTCCTCACTGTGTATATATATATATATATATATATATATATATATATATATATGTATATATATATATATGTGTGTTTGTGTGTGTTTGTGTGTGTTTGTGTGTGTTTGTGCACTGACCTGTGTGTGTTGTGCAGCTCAGCAGTGACGTCACAACTGAAGAGAAATGAGATCAAATCACATAAATAACCTCCCAGCGTTCATATCTGATGTGAAGGAGGAGACGTTTGGCTGATAAAAGATATTTAGGTGATATTTCAGTGATATTTAATATATTTAATATATTTAATATATTTAATATATTTAATATATTTAATATGAGACCACAGCCGTTTGACCCGTTTCCAAAGATTTCTACACCATAAATTTGGGTTTCTTTTAATTGCATTGCTCCAAAATAACATGGAGGGTCCATAAGACTCTCCACAGGAGATTCAGGATCAGATCTCTGGTTTCAGAAGATTTGGGGTGTTGTATTCAATATTACTGACACAACTTTGACATGATTATCATCACCTTCATTCCTTTAGTCAGAATCATTCAGAACTTCACAACAATTAGAAGATGTCATATAAATGAGGTTTATGGACCATGAATTATAACAATAAGTGTAGAACTGGTGCAAATAAAGAGGTCTAGAGGGGAATGTCCTGGTAAAACAGGGTCTAATACAGGGTCTAAAACAGGGTCTAATACAGGGTCTAAAACAGGGTCTAAAACAGGGTCTAATACAGGGTCTAAAACAGGGTCTAATACAGGGTCTAAAACAGGGTCTAAAACAGGGTCTAATACAGGGTCTAAAACAGGGTCTAATACAGGGTCTAATACAGGGTCTAAAACAGGGTCTAATACGGGGTCTAATACAGGGTCTAAAACAGGGTCTAATACGGGGTCTAAAACAGGGTCTAATACGGGGTCTAAAACAGGGTCTAAAACAGGGTCTAAAACAGGGTCTAATACAGGGTCTAAAACAGGGTCTAATACAGGGTCTAATACAGGGTCTAAAACAGGGTCTAATACGGGGTCTAAAACAGGGTCTAATACGGGGTCTAAAACAGGGTCTAATACAGGGTCTAAAACAGGGTCTAATACAGGGTCTAAAACAGGTCTAGAGAGGAATGTCCTGGTGTCTAGAGGGGAATGTCCTGGTGTCTAGAGAGGAATGTCCTGGTGTCTAGAGGGGAATGTCCTGGTGTCTAGAGGGGAATGTCCTGGTGTCTAGAGGGGAATGTCCTGGTGTCTAGAGGGGAATGTCCTGGTGTCTAGAGGGGAATGTCCTGGTGTCTAGAGGGGAATGTCCTGGTGTCTAGAGGGGAATGTTCTGGTGTCTAGAGGGGAATGTCCTGGTGTCTAGAGGGGAATGTCCTGGTGTCTAGAGGGGAATGTCCTGGTGTCTAGATGGGAATGTCCTGGTGTCTAGAGGGGAATGTCCTGGTGTCTAGAGGGGAATGTCCTGGTGTCTAGATGGGAATGTCCTGGTGTCTAGAGGGGAATGTCCTGGTGTCTAGAGGGGAATGTCCTGGTGTCTAGATGGGAATGTCCTGGTGTCTAGAGGGGAATGTCCTGGTGTCTAGAGGGGAATGTCCTGGTGTCTAGATGGGAATGTCCTGGTGTCTAGAGGGGAATGTCCTGGTGTCTAGAGGGGAATGTCCTGGTGTCTAGAGGGGAATGTCCTGGTGTCTAGATGGGAATGTCCTGGTGTCTAGAGAGGAATGTCCTGGTGTCTAGAGGGGAATGTCCTGGTGTCTAGATGGGAATGTCCTGGTGTCTAGAGGGGAATGTCCTGGTGTCTAGAGGGGAATGTCCTGGTGTCTAGATGGGAATGTCCTGGTGTCTAGAGGGGAATGTCCTGGTGTCTAGAGGGGAATGTCCTGGTGTCTAGATGGGAATGTCCTGGTGTCTAGATGGGAATGTCCTGGTGTCTAGATGGGAATGTCCTGGTGTCTAGAGGGGAATGTCCTGGTGTCTAGAGGGGAATGTCCTGGTGTTAATGGAGGAAAGAGACAGAAATGTTGAAATAAGCAACAAATAAGCAAGCATAACGTGGGGAAAAAGCACCAAAAATGTAAAACCAGGGTCTAAAAGAGTGTGACTTAGACCCGGGAGGACGACACAAGGTTTAAACGTGTGATGCCAGCGGTGGTTCAACAGAAAGAGAAAGGTGTGAGCAGGATGTGTTTAGTGGCTCGAGGTGAGATGTCGTTCTGTCGCTTTGATGCCCAGTGAAACCTCCTGTTATGGATTATTATATTCATTTATATAGAAGAAACATATTTAACCCTTGTGTGAGGGCGACATGAGGGCGACATGAGAACAACATGAGGACAACATGAAGACAACATGAAGACAACATGAGGACAACATGAGGGCGACATGAGAACAACATGAGGACAACATGAAGACAACATGAAGACAACATGAGGGCAACATGAAGACAACATGAGGACAACATGAAGACAACATGAAGACAACATGAGGACAACATGAGGACGACATGAGGACGACATGAGGACGACATGAAGACAACATGAAGAAAACATGAGGACGACATGAGGACGACATGAGGGCAAAATGAGGGCAACATGAGGACGACATGAGGACGACATGAGAACAACATGAGGACAACATGAGGACAACATGAGGACGACATGAGGGCAAAATGAGGACAACATGATGACAACATGAGGACAACATGTGGACATCATGAGGACAACATGAGGACGACATGAGGACGACATGAGGGCGACATGAGGGCAACATGAGGACAACATGAGGACAACATGAGGGCAACATGAGGGCAACATGAAGACAACATGAGGACAACATGAGGGCAACATGAGGACAACATGAAGACAACATGAGGACAACATGAGGGCGACATGAGAACAACATGAGGACAACATGAAGACAACATGAGGACAACATGAGGACGACATGAGGGCAAAATGAGGACAACATGATGACAACATGAGGACAACATGTGGACATCATGAGGACAACATGAGGACGACATGAGGACGACATGAGGGCGACATAAGGGCAACATGAAGACAACATGAGGACAACATGAGGGCAACATGAGGACAACATGAAGACAACATGGGGACAACATGAGGACAACATGAAGACAACATGGGGACAACATGAGGACAACATGAAGACAACATGGGGACAACATGAGGACAACATGAGGACAACATGAGGACAACATGAAGACAACATGGGGACAACATGAGGACAACATGAAGACAACATGGGGACAACATGAGGACAACATGAAGACAACATGAGGACAACATGAAGACAACATGGGGACAACATGAGGACAACATGAGGGTTAAAAGAAACCCAAATTTTTTATATAGAAATCTTTGAAAAGGGTGAAATTAGACGCGAGGACAACAGGAAGTTAACATGAAGACAACAAGAAGTTAACATGAAGACAACAAGAAGTTAACATGAAGACAACATGAGGACAACAGGAAGTTAACATGAGGACAACAGGAAGTTGACATTATTTGTGAACTCAAGTTTTCAGAGTCCAGGTTTGAGTGTATAATCTTCATATCTCTCAGTACACGTTGATATTCTGCTCCTCAGAGTCCTCCACGCTGTCCTCTGTCCTCTCAGGTCAGCAACATGTTGAATATGATATATAATATATATATATATATTTGGTTTGTACTCACGCAGCAGCAGTAGTGTCCGTCCCATCGCACCCAGACCGATGAAGACGAGTCTCGGTCGCAGCCCTCCAGCGTCCCCCCTTCCTCTGTGGTTTCTCTCTTCAACCAGGAACCACGTTGTTCTACACAGACACAATGCTGAAAAACCAGGGGCAGTGAAGGCATCACGGGAGACTTTCTAACCTGAAAACATATCTTATTATAATAATAATGTAATGTATATCTTATTATAATAATAATGTAATGTATATCTTATTATAATAATAATGTAATGTATATCTTATTATAATAATAATGTAATGTATATCTCATTATAATAATAATGTAATGTATATCTTATTATAATAATAATGTAATGTATATCTTATTATAATAATAATGTAATGTATATCTTATTATAATAATAATGTAATGTATATCTTATTATAATAATAATGTAATGTATATCTTATTATAATAATAATGTAATGTATATCTTATTATAATAATAATGTAATGTATATCTTATTATAATAATAATGTAATGTATATCTTATTATAATAATAATGTAATGTATATCTTATTAACCCTCCCGGTGTCTTCAGGTCTAATCTGACCCCTGTCCAAAAAGTTTCTATAGCAGAAATTTGGGTTTCTTTCAAAGTAATTGTCCCAAAAAGTAACGTGGACGGTTCCCTAGCAACGCTCCTCACACGGTACATTCATCATCAGGTCACTACTTTCACTGGATTTGGGGTTTTTTTGTCAATTTTATAGAATTTGGAGAAAAAACAACTGGTTAAAGAACTTAAAAAAGTGTGAAAAAAGAGAAAAAAATTTCAATAAAACTGACTAAAATGTGAACTAATGCCAAATAAAGTGACATAAATGTGCAAAAATGTCAAAAACAGTAACAAAAATGTCCAAAAAGTGACTAAAATGTGAACAAATATCAAATAAAGTGACATAAATGTGCAAAAATGTAAAAAAAAAAAAAAGAAAAAAAGTGACAAATGTAAACAGAAAAGCTTTACAACATTTGGGGAAAAACCCACTAAAATATCAAAAGGCTCAGAAAAAAAGTCGACAAACGTTGAAAAACTGAGAAAATCATCTGGGAAAGACACAAAAGGGTCGAAAAAGACGAAGATAATCTTAATAAAAGGGTTTTATTTTACATTTTGACTGATTTTGAAGACAACACGAGGGTTAATCCTGCAAGTTACAAACGGCCCTGAACTACACACACGCGCTCAGTACTATACATTATACTAATGGAGAGATGGCGTGGGGGGGAGGGGAGGAATGTCTCGGGCACTGATTGGCTGAGGGGAAGCAGGTCTCACATGCCCGGATGTCTTCATTCACAGAGGGCAGCGTGTGGAGTCAGTCCGGCGATAGTGGACCGGAGGTCGGCTGCAGCACAGAGGATTCCCCGCAGTGTGGATCTCTTCTCTGCGGATTATAAGGTCGACAAAGACGGGCAGATGGATCCGGGAATAGCGCTGCATGACGGGGGAGAGCTCGGTGGCTCCTCCGGTGTTATATTCTCCTCCGGTGCTCTTCGCCTTCAGCGGCCTCTTCAGATATATGTATCCGGGAAAGGGTGACTGTGAGCGGATACAGGGTACCGCGGGGGGACGGTCCTTTCACCGGCTGTTGCAGTAAAATGTAGCCGACAGAAGGCGACTGTCCTGCGGCGAGGACAGTTACCTTCAGGCACCAAAGCGACGCGTTAAAGTGAAGAGAAGATGAGGTGAAATGGGGGATGTCTCCGGCCCAACACCGGCACAGACGGACTGATGGATCCGGACATGGCGCTGGGTGGCGGGGGGAAGTTCAGCGGCTCCTCCGGCAGCGACAACCGGGAAGAGGGGACACCATGAGGGAGGGGGGGGGGACATCATGTTGGACATCGGAGTTCCAGACGCTTGTCTTTGTCGCTGTGACGTGTCAATGCGTGGTTGCATGCACATATTATACCAGGAGGATTTGGGTAAGTAAGACTTGAGCGTCACGTGCCTGTAGGACTATGCTGTCCTGGTGGTTTCTGCTGTCCCCCGTGTTGTCTCCCGGGTCAAAAACTGATAAAATGCTAATTTATGCTAATTTGAAACTCATATTTCAGATATAGACGTTATATAAAGGGTCAGATTTGACCCGAGGACACCAGGAGGGTAAAGACCCCCCCTTGGACTTTGAGGGGGACACTTTTCACTGTTTTCTGACGGTTTATAGACCGTTAATCCAGCAGCTGATCGGCAGACTAATCGGTGATGAAAAGAAGCGTTAGTTTCTAGCAGCTGATCCGAATCGGGCCCAGATGTGGATATTCAGGTCTGAGGATTGTGATTGGTTAGGGCTCACGTGACAAGGGAGGGGTACTTCCGTCTTCTTAAAAACAATAACAAGAACAGCTGTTGTCAGGTTTCAACGTTGACATGTTGTCTTCCACTGTCCTGTGTGTCCTGCTCCTCTCTGCCTCTGGAGGTAAGGGGGGGGGGTGTACGCGCGTGCATGCAGACTTACTTCAGGCTGAATCGTCCGAGCTGCGTGTCCAGCTGAGACAGAACCGCTCCGTCATGTCGCAGCCTGAATGCAGCAAAACATGTTTAATTCTGCAGAGAAATGTTCAGAAACGGATGATAACTCCAGCTGTTAATAAAGTTATCACAGCACGAGACCTGTTAATAAAGTTATCTCAGCACGAGAGCTGTTTACATCATGACTCCAGCTGTTAATAAAAAAAACAGGAAAAGAACATCAAAATGTTGACATTTGGACCCAGAGACCCCCCAAGGTGCAGGTCTACGGGAAGACGACCCGAGGGTTAGGAGGAGGTCGTGTGCACGCGCGTCTGCTTCATAATAATCATTTTACTGATGTTTTTATTGTAATATTATTTTATCTAAAGCCTGGTGGCCGAAATTGTTATAGCAACAACAACAGATATAAGTGTGTGTGTGCGCGTGCGCGTGTGTGTGTGTGTGCGCGTGTGTGTGTGTGTTCTCGTCGACCTGCAACTTTGTGTTTTTCTGGGTCCAAATTTCAACATTTTGATGTTTTTTTTTTACACTTTTCTTTTCAAATTTTTTGTCACTTTTATTATGTTTTTGTAGATTTTTTTAAGGTTTTTTTTGTCACTTTTTGGCGATTTTTCCATTTTGTTTGGTCACTTTTTTCAGCGTTTAAAAAAAAAATGTTTTTGTTGATTTATTTTTTTTTTTATTTTTTTTTTTTATTGATTTTTTTTACTCTATTATGTTTTTTTAGATTGGTACATGTATGCATGTATAAGTCAATTTGACCCGAGGACACCATGAAGACAACATGAGGACGACACGAGGACACCACAAGGGTTAATCGTGTGAGTCCCTAACCAGACGGTGTCTCTGTGTCTCCAGAGGATCTGACGGTGGAGCCGGGGCAGGACGCTCCTCTGGGGTGTCGGTCTCTGGAGGACGGTCCCGTCTCTCTGCTGGAGTGGAGCCGCGGAGACCTGCAGGACGCCGGCTACGTCTTCTTCTACAGAAACCAGCGCGCCTACGAGAAGTACCAGCACCCGCGGTACCGGGGCCGGGTGGAGCTCAGAGACCCGGACATGAAGCACGGAGACGCGTCGGTTGTCCTGAAGGACGTCGGCGTCAACGACACCGGGACGTACGACTGTCGGGTTATAATCGCCGGGGGCAACGAGATGCCATCCTTGGAGACCAGGCGGCTCGTCAACCTGACCGTCACCAAGCCCGGTGAGTTCAGAGAGACCCGCATGTTGTCCCCATGTTGTCCCCATGTTGTCCCCATGTTGCCTTCATGTTGTCCTCATGTTGTCCTCATGTTGTCCTCATGTTGTCCTCATGTTGTCTTCATGTTGTCCCCATGTTGCCCCCATGTTGTCCCCATGTTGTCTTCATGTTGTCTTCATGTTGTCTTCATGTTGTCCCCATGTTGTCCCCATGTTGTCTTCATGTTGCCCTCATGTTGCCCCCATGTTGCCCCCATGTTGCCCCCATGTTGCCCCCATGTTGCCCCCATGTTGTCCCCATGTTGTCCCCATGTTGTCCCCATGTTGTCCCCATGTTGCCCCCATGTTGTCCCCATGTTGTCCCCATGTTGTCTTCATGTTGCCCCCATGTTGCCCCCATGTTGTCCCCATGTTGTCCCCATGTTGTCTTCATGTTGTCCCCATGTTGCCTTCATGTTGTCTTCATGTTGTCCCCATGTTGTCCCCATGTTGTCTTCATGTTGCCCTCATGTTGCCCTCATGTTGCCCTCATGTTGTCTTCATGTTGTCTTCATGTTGTCCTCATGTTGTCTTCATGTTGTCCTCATGTTGTCTTCATGTTGTCTTCATGTTGCCCCCATGTTGCCCCCATGTTGCCCCCATGTTGCCCCCATGTTGCCCCCATGTTGCCCCCATGTTGTCCCCATGTTGTCTTCATGTTGTCCTCATGTTGTCCCCATGTTGTCCCCATGTTGTCCCCATGTTGTCCCCATGTTGTCCCCATGTTGTCTTCATGTTGCCCCCATGTAGCCCCCATGTTGTCCCCATGTTGTCCCCATGTTGTCTTCATGTTGTCTTCATGTTGCCCCATGTTGCCCCCATGTTGTCTTCATGTTGTCTTCATGTTGCCCCCATGTTGCCCCCATGTTGCCCCCATGTTGTCCCCATGTTGTCCCCATGTTGTCCCCATGTTGTCCCCATGTTGTCTTCATGTTGTCCCCATGTTGTCCCCATGTTGTCCCCATGTTGTCCCCATGTTGTCCCCATGTTGTCCTCATGTTGTCCTCATGTTGTCCTCATGTTGTCCTCATGTTGTCTTCATGTTGCCCTCATGTTGTCCTCATGTTGTCTTCATGTTGTCCCCATGTTGTCATCATGTTGTCCTCATGTTGTCTTCATGTTGTCCTCATGTTGTCCTCATGTTGTCCTCATGTTGTCCTCATGTTGTTCTCATGTTGTCTTCATGTTGTCTTCATGTTGTCTTCATGTTGTCCTCATGTTGTCTTCATGTTGTCCCCATGTTGTCATCATGTTGTCCTCATGTTGTCTTCATGTTGTCCTCATGTTGTCCTCATGTTGTCCTCATGTTGTCTTCATGTTGTCCTCATGTTGTCCCCATGTTGCCCTCATGTTGTCCTCATGTTGTCCTCATGTTGTCCTCATGTTGTCCTCATGTTGTCCTATATCAATGTTCTTTTTAATTCCCCAAAATAACATGATTGATTCCACACAACGCTCTTTGCCGAGTACAAATCTCTACTTTCATTAATATATATTTTTTAAATATATATCCATATCATATGCGGATCATATCGGCTCTAGTCTGCTTTATTGGCCTTGTGTAGTGTTTAGTGAACTTATTGTATATTTGTACTTCCTCTGTGTACTTCATGTACAGTACTCTAACAGCTGACTGCTTCAGACTGTATTAAGTCATATTTGTATGTGTTTCATATATTAACACAATATAGATTTCACCCAAAAACCGTCCCCCTCCATCTTGGGGGTCCACACACCGGCCGGTTCTTCAGGGCATCACGAGGTCGTAGAGTTCTTGAAGTCTTGTGTTTCCTGTTCTGCAGATCCCCCAGCTGGACCGGAGGCCAGGGACACAGGACCCGGAGTCGGGGGGGCAGTCGCTGGAGGTCTTCTGCTTCTTCTTCTCCTCCTCTCTGTTCTGTGTATAGTCATTTCTAGACGTCCTAGATGTCCCATGAGGACTCGTCCGTACAACGCTGCGGCGTCTCAGAGCCCCGAGGTCACCTGACGTCCTCCTGCTCAGAGAGTCCGTCCAGAAAAGACAGACGTGTCCAATAAGAGACGAGTTAGTCCGTTACATCGCCGTTTGGGGGTTTCATTTAATCGCATCGCTTCTAAGCCGGAAACTGGAATGTGTCCCGCAATGTAATGAAAGCTCGTTAATGTTCTCACCGACAGATATTAGTGATTAATGTTCATTGGACCAATAATCGAATGTATATATGTGTCATATCTCTATAGAGTTATTAATTTTTCACTTTCTGCACTTTAAAGCGCTTTATTTACCTCTTATATCTTGAGTTTCATTCTGTAAATAAACGTGAAGATTAAAAATGTTTCCTTTTTTTTAATGAATGGTTGTTCTGGATCAACGCTGCTCAACATGGGGCCCGCGGG
>JABXJD010000331.1:495000-502500 GCA_013375575.1 Percina caprodes
CCCATGTTGTCTTCATGTTGCCCTCATGTTGTCCTCATGTTGTCTTCATGTTGTCCCCATGTTGTCTTCATGTTGTCCTCATGTTGTCCCCATGTTGTCCTCATGTTGTCCTCATGTTGTCCTCATGTTGTCTTCATGTTGTCCTCATGTTGTCTTCATGTTGTCCTTATGTTGTCCCCATGTTGTCCCCATGTTGTCCTCATGTTGTCCTCATGTTGTCCTCATGTTGTCCCCATGTTGTCTTCATGTTGTCCTCATGTTGCCCTCATGTTGCCCTCATGTTGTCCTCATGTTGTCCCCATGTTGTCCTCATGTTGCCCTCATGTTGTCCCCATGTTGTCTTCATGTTGCCCTCATGTTGTCCTCATGTTGTCCTTATGTTGTCTTCATGTTGTCCTTATGTTGTCTTCATGTTGTCCCCATGTTGTCTTCATGTTGTCCTCATGTTGTCCTCATGTTGTCCTCATGTTGCCCTCATGTTGTCCTCATGTTGTCCTCATGTTGTCTTCATGTTGTCCTCATGTTGTCCTCATGTTGTCTTCATGTTGTCCTTATGTTGTCCCCATGTTGTCCTCATGTTGCCCTCATGGTGTCCTCATGTTGTCTTCATGTTGTCCTCATGTTGCCCTCATGTTGTCCTCATGTTGTCCCCATGTTGTCCTCATGTTGCCCTCATGTTGTCCCCATGTTGTCTTCATGTTGTCCTCATGTTGTCCCCATGTTGTCCTCATGTTGTCCTCATGTTGTCTTCATGTTGTCCTCATGTTGTCTTCATGTTGTCCTTATGTTGTCCCCATGTTGTCCTCATGTTGCCCTCATGGTGTCCTCATGTTGTCCCCATGTTGTCCTCATGTTGTCCTCATGTTGTCCTCATGTTGTCCTCATGTTGTCCCCATGTTGTCTTCATGTTGCCCTCATGTTGCCCTCATGTTGTCCTCATGTTGTCCCCATGTTGTCCTCATGTTGCCCTCATGTTGTCCCCATGTTGTCTTCATGTTGTCCTCATGTTGCCCTCATGTTGTCCTCATGTTGTCCTTATGTTGTCTTCATGTTGTCCTTATGCTGTCTTCATGTTGTCCCCATGTTGTCTTCATGTTGTCCTCATGTTGCCCTCATGTTGTCCTCATGTTGTCTTCATGTTGTCCTCATGTTGTCTTCATGTTGTCTTCATGTTGTCCTCATGTTGTCTTCATATTGTCTTCATATTGTCCTCATGTTGTCCTCATGTTGTCTTCATGTTGTCTTCATATTGTCTTCATATTGTCCTCGTGTTGTCCTCATGTTGTCTTCATATTGTCTTCATGTTGTCCTCGTGTTGTCTTCATGTTGTCTTCATGTTGTCCTCGTGTTGTCCTCATGTTGTCTTCATATTGTCTTCATGTTGTCCTCGTGTTGTCTTCATGTTGTCCTCATGTTGTCTTCATGTTGTCCTCGTGTTGTCTTCATGTTGTCTTCATATTGTCTTCATGTTGTCCTCGTGTTGTCTTCATGTTGTCTTCATGTTGTCCTCATGTTGTCTTCATGTTGTCCTCGTGTTGTCTTCATGTTGTCCTCGTGTTTCCTATAGCAATGTTCTTTTTAATTACCCAAAATAACATGATCAAAAATATAACACACACACACACACACACACACACACACACACACACACACACCTCATCAGAGATTTAGATGTTTTTCTCTCTCCAGACACTCGGCGTCCTGCGTTGTCATGGTGAATCTCGCCCTGTCAGACGGCAGCTTCTCCCTCACCCTGCCGCTGCGATTGGCTTATTACTTCAGGGGCGGAGTCTGGGACTTCCCTGATTGGCTGTGCCGACTGTGCGTCTTCGGCTTCTACATCAACCTGTACACAAGGTAACACACACACACACACACACACACACACACACACACACACACACACGTTATTATAAAGTATAAAGACTTTCTGTGGTCTTCGTAGTTGTTGTACGTCTCTCTGTGTGTGTCTCTTTGTGTGTCTCTCCTTCCTGTTTGTTGTGTGTGTCTCTCTGTGTGTCTTCCTGGTAGTTGTGTGTCTCTCTGTTGTCTTTATAGTTGTTGTGTGTCTCTCTGTGGTCTTTATAGTTGTTGTGTGTCTCTCTGTGGTCTTTATAGTTGTTGTGTGTATCTCTGTGGTCTTTATAGTTGTTGTGTGTCTCTGTTGTCTTTATAGTTGTTGTGTGTCTCTCTGTGGTCTTTATAGTTGTTGTGTGTCTCTCTGTGGTCTTTATAGTTGTTGTGTGTCTCTCTGTGGTCTTTATAGTTGTTGTGTGTCTCTGTTGTCTTTGTAGTTGTTGTGTGTCTCTCTGTGTGTCTTCCTGGTAGTTGTGTGTCTCTGTGTGTGTCTCTGTGTGTGTCTCTTTGTGTCTCTCCTTCCTGGTAGTTGTGGGTCTCTCTGTGGTCTTTATAGTTGTTGTGTGTCTCTCTGTGTGTCTTCCTGGTAGTTGTGCGTCTCTCTGGTCTTTGTCTATTTATTTAACTCATTACATAATTTCCATATTTTATTGTTGTGTTATTCTAATATTTTGCATATTTTATTGTTGTGTTGCTCTGTTTTATCGCACAACTTTACCTTTAGTGTTGTGGTTTCGGTCTCTGTCATAAAGCCCTTTGGGCGCCTGTCTCCATGGCAACGCTGCTATAAATAGAGTTTGTTATTACTCCAGGTCCCAGTTCCATGAACTGGACCCGGTTTAGGCTCCACAGCGACCCCGATGGGTCATTTTTGGCTTTCTTTCAACCAAATACGTCAAAAATATAACGTTAAAGCCTCAGTTCACTACTTTCATTAAATTTGGGTGTTTTATTAAATGTTATTTTATTTGAATGTTGAAAAAAATGAAAAAAAATTGGAAAAAGCTTCAGAAAAGCTGCAAAAAACATCAATAAAGCGCTGAAAAAAATGACAAGAACGGGCGTGAAAAGTGACGCATGTCGGAAAATAACAACTCAAATTTAGCATTTCACAAGTTCAGTTCACTACTTTCATTAAATTTGGGTGTTTTATTAAATGTTTTAGTATTTTAATCTAAAAAAGTGTCCTGAATTTCACAAAATGCTTTAGAAACGCTGCGAAAAACATCTAGAAAACATCACAGTGATAAAGAATGTGGAAAAAACAACAAGAACGGCCGAGGAAAGAGACGCATGTTGGAAAATAACAACTCAAATTAATAATTATTTCAATTTCATTGAATTTGGGTGTTTTATTAAATGTTATCGTATTCGAACCTTGAAAAAAAGTGTCCAAAATTTCACAAAAAGCTGCGAAAAACATCAATAAAGCGCTGAAAAAGATCTACAAAACATTGTAAAATGTGGAAAAAACAACAAGAACGGCCGAGGAAAGACACGCATGTTGGAACAGAACGACTCAAATTTAGCTGTAACCTAATTTCATTGATTTGGGTGTTTTATTAAATGTCATATGTATTTGAACGTTGAAAAAAGTGAAAAAACATTTGGAAAAGCTCAAGAAACGCTGCGAAAAACATCAACAAAACATCGTAACAAGTCACAAATGTCGGAAACAGAACAACTCAAATTTTGCAGTTGACAACTTTCATTAAATTTGGGTGTTTTATTGAATGTTAAAGTATTTGAACGTTGAAAAAAGTGTCAAAAAATTTGGAAAAAGCTGCAAAACATCAATAAAGCGCTGAAAAAGATCTGCAAAAACATCGTAGAAAATGACAATAAATGTGGAAAAAACAACAACAAAGGGCGGGAAAAGGGACGCATGTCGGAAAACAACAACAACAAAACCAAAAGCAGCGTCCTGGTCGAAGGACGACGGCATGACGGGGTCTCGGTGGCCGGGTCGGTCTCGGTGGCCGGGTCGGTCCCGGTGGCCGGGTCGGTCCCGGTGGCCGGGTCGGTCTCGGTGGCCGGGTCGGTCTCGGTGGCCGGGTCGGTCTCGGTGGCCGGGTCGGTCCCGGTGGCCGGGTTGGTCCAGCGGTACAGCGGGCGCACACGTACTCACACCTGGACGCAGAGGGTTAGGGTTCAAGTGATGACTTGCTGTGCCCTGCTACGTCCTGCTGTGCCTTTTAATGCCGCACAGTGCCCTGTTACGCCATGAACTACTACAAAGAACTATTACAAACTATTATTTTTTGTGACTGTTATTGCCACTCTTCATTCTAACCCCAACCGGTCGTCAGACACCGCCCACCAAGAGCCTGGGTCTGGGTCTGGGTCTGTCCGAGGTTTCTTCCTAAAAGGGAGTTTTTCCTCGCCACTGTCGCATTGTTGCTTGCTCTGGAGGAAACTACTAGAACTGTTGGGTCCTTGTGGGTTCTGGAGTGTGGTCTGGACCTGCAATATCTGTAAAGTGTCTCGAGATAACGTTTGTTATGAATTGATACTATAAATAAAATTGAATTGAATTGAATTGACTTCATGCATGCAAGCCCATATATATATATATATATATATATATATATATATATATATATATATATGTATAGCCTATATATATATATATATTATATTTTGGGCTTGCATGCATGAAGTCATCACTATATATATATATGTATATACATATATATATATATATATATATATATGTATATAGATATATAGATATATATCTATATACATATATATATATATATATATATGTATATAGATATATATATATATCTATATACATATATATATGTATATAGATGTATGTGTGTGTAATCTGTTGACGTGTCTTCCTCCCAGCATCCTCTTCCTCACCCTACTGAGCATGCTCCGTTGGCTCGCCGTGGCTCAGCCGCTGCGTCACCGCGCTCTGGCCACGCCCACTCGCACCCTATTGGTCTGTGTCGGCGTGTGGCTGTTTGTGGGCGTGTCCTCCACCCCCTTCCTGTACCAAGGGGTCACCACCAGGTCAGGAATCTGACTCCATCTTCTTCCTCTGTGGTCTCAGTCTGGTTTCTAGGGGCAGAGGGTCAGGGTTGCCTGGCAACCTTTTAACTTCATCTTCTTCTACTGTGCTAACTTTGCATGTTGACTTCTCTCTCTCTCTCTCTCTCTCTGTCTCTCTCTCTCTCTCTCTCTCTCTGTCTCTCTCTCTGTCTCTCTCTCTCTCTCTGTCTCTCTCTGTCTCTCTCTCTCTTTCCCTCTGTCTCTCTGTCTCTCTCTCTGTCTCTCTCTCTCTGTCTCTCTGTCTCTCTCTCTGTCTCTCTCTCTCTGTCTCTCTGTCTCTCTGTCTCTCTCTCTCTCTCTCTCTCTCTCTCTCTCTCTCTGTCTCTCTCTCTCTTTCCCTCTGTCTCTCTGTCTCTCTCTCTGTCTCTCTCTCTCTGTCTCTCTGTCTCTCTGTCTCTCTCTCTCTCTCTCTCTATCTCTCTCTCTCTCTCGCTCTCTCTCTGTCTCTCTCCCTCTGTCTCTCTGTCTCTCTCTCTCTCTCTCTCTCTCCCTCTGTCTCTCTCTGTCTCTCTCTCTCTCTCTGTCTCTGTCTCTCTCTGTCTCTCTCTCTCTGTCTCTCTCTCTCTTTCCCTCTCTCTCTGTCTCTCTCTCCCTCTGTCTCTCTCTCTCTCTGTCTCTCTCTCCCTCTGTCTCTCTGTCTCTCTCTCTCCATTTCTCTCTCTCTCTCTGTCTCTCTGTCTCTCTCTCTCTCTGTCTCTCTCTCTCTCTCTCTCGCTCTCTGTCTCTCTCTCCATTTCTCTCTCTCTCTCTCTGTCTCTCTGTCTCTCTCTCTCTCTCTCTCTCTCTCTCCATTTCTCTCTCTCTCTCTCTCTCTCTGTCTCTCTCTCTCTCTGTCTCTCTCCCCCCCTCCCCCCCTCTCAGGGCTGGGTACCCCCGCTGCTTCGAGCCGTCCGGCCCGTCGTCATGGATACGGGTCCTGATCCTGAACTACGTGGGGCTGGCTCTGGGCTTCGTCTTCCCGTTCCTCACCATCATCGTGTGCTACAGCCGCCTCGTCCGCCGCCTCACGACCGCCTCCACCGTGCACACCGCCGTGCACGGCGCCGGCATCGCCCGCCTGCGCAACCGCCGCCGCTCGGTGCACCTGGTCTCCATGGTGACGGCGACCTTCCTGCTGTGCTTCCTGCCCTATCACCTGGTCAGGTCGCTGCACCTGCACGCGGTGTGCGGCGGGTGGAGCTGCGCGGCGACGGTGGCGCTGCAGCGCGGCGTGGTGGTGACGCTGTGCCTGGCGGCGTCCAACAGCGTGGTCAACCCGCTGCTGTACTACTACTCCACCCGCAGCTTCAGGGACAACATGAGGGACGCCCGGTCCTCGCTGATGTCCAGCCAGCTGGGGACCAG
Source organism: Percina caprodes (assembly GCA_013375575.1). NCBI lineage: Eukaryota > Metazoa > Chordata > Actinopteri > Perciformes > Percidae > Percina > Percina caprodes. The sequence continues at coordinate 501,265 of JABXJD010000331.1, forward strand.
GGTCGCCATGACGAGGAGGAACACCACCTGAAAGACTGGGGTTGTTACGGAGACTATAGGGGTTGTTAAGGAGACTATAGGGGTTGTTAAGGAGACTCTAGGGGTTGTTAAGGAGACTTTAGGGGTTGTTAAGGAGACTCTTGGGGTTGTTAAGGAGACTATAGGGGTTGTTAAGGAGACTAGGGGTTGTTAAGGAGACTATAGGGGTTGTTAAGGAGACTCTTGGGGTTGTTAAGGAGACTCTAGGGGTTGTTAAGGAGACTTTAGGGGTTGTTAATGAGACTCTTGGGGTTGTTAAGGAGACTCTTGGGGTTGTTAAGGAGACTAGGAGTTGTGAAGGAGACTTTAGGGGTTGTTAAGGAGACTTTAGGGGTTGTTAAGGAGACTATAGGGGTTGTTAAGGAGACTCTTGGGGTTGTTAAGGAGACTCTAGGGGTTGTTAAGGAGACTAGGGGTTGTTAAGGAGACTCTAGGAGTTGTGAAGGAGACTTTAGGGGTTGTTAAGGAGACTTTAGGGGTTGTTAATGAGACTGTAGGGGTTGTTAAGGAGACTGTAGGGGTAGTTAAGGAGACTGTAGGGGTTGTTAAGGAGACTTTAGGGGTAACTAAGGAGACTGTAGGGGTTGTTAAGGACACTGTAGAGGTTGTTAAGGAGACTTTAGGGGTAGTTAAGGAGACTGTAGGGGTTGTTAAGGAGACTTTAGGGGTAGTTAAGGAGACTGTAGGGGTTGTTAAGGAGACTTTAGGGGTAGTTAAGGAGACTGTAGGGGTTGTTAAGGAGACTTTAGGGGTAGTTAAGGAGACTGTAGGGGTTGTTAAGGAGACTTTAGGGGTAGTTAAGGAGACTGAAGGGGTTGTTATGGAGACTGTAGGGGTTGTTAAGGAGACATTAGGCATTGTTACGGAGACTTTAGGGGTTGTTACGGAGACTCTAGGAGTTGTGAAGGAGACTTTAGGGGTTGTTAAGGAGACTTTAGGGGTTGTTAATGAGACTGTAGGGGTTGTTAAGGAGACTGTAGGGGTTGTTATGGAGACTGTAGGGGTTGTTAAGGAGACATTAGGCATTGTTACGGAGACTTTAGGGGTTGTTACGGAGACTCTAGGAGTTGTGAAGGAGACTTTAGGGGTTGTTAAGGAGACTTTAGGGGTTGTTAATGAGACTGTAGGGGTTGTTAAGGAGACTGTAGGGGTTGTTAAGGAGACTGTAGAGGTTGTTAAGGAGACTTTAGGGGTAGT
>JABXJD010000331.1:512500-517500 GCA_013375575.1 Percina caprodes
TGTGTGTGTGTGTGTGTGTGTGTGTGTGTGTGTCTCTGCGTGTGTGCGTGCATACGTGCATGTGGTATGAAGACCATTCATTATCACATTCCTCCAGAGAGGCCTTCATATGGGAGCTGACTCTGTCTCCACATGACTGTAATCACATCGGGGGAGGGGTCACATGGTCTCTGATCAATAACCGGCCAATCAGAAGGGACAACCAGCTACAAACAGGAAGCCAGCGAGTCAGAAGAATAACATTAACTTTAAATTAAGAAATCTGAACTTTAGAAAACGAGCCTGCAGAACTCGATGTGCTTCGACTACATTTGTCTGACAGCTTTCGTCACTTTTCAGGTGACCGTTGGTGATAGTACATATCTTTACAGGGTTTGAATGCAGGACTGGATCTTGTAGTTGAGTATTTTCACCGTGTGTATCAGTACTTTTACTGCAGTAAAGTATCCGAGTACTTCTTCTTTTTCCCCCGAGGCAGCCGGCTGAGATCAGAGAGCAGCAGCTGGTTTTAAAGGAACCACAGAAATGACTGGAATTCTGTTGGAAAAACTGTCTGTCTGTCTGTCTGTCTGTCTGTCTGTCTGTCTGTCTGTCTCTCCCTCTGTCTGTCTGTCTCTCTCTCTCTCTGTCTGTGTCTCTGTCTCTGTCTGTCTGTCTCTCTCTCTGTCTGTGTCTCTGTCTGTCTGTCTGTCTGTGTCTCTGTCTGTCTGTCTCTCTGTCTGTGTCTCTGTCTGTCTGTCTCTCTGTCTGTCTGTGTCTGTCTGTCTGTCTGTCTCTCTCTCTGTCTGTGTCTCTGTCTGTCTCTCTCTCTGTCTGTGTCTCTGTCTGTCTGTCTGTCTCTCTCTCTGTCTGTATCTCTGTCTGTCTGTCTGTCTCTCTCTCTGTCTGTATCTCTGTCTGTCTGTCTCTCTCTCTGTCTGTATCTCTGTCTGTCTGTCTGTCTCTCTGTCTGTGTCTCTCTCTGTCTGTCTCTGTCTGTGTCTCTGTCTGTCTCTCTGTCTCTCTTTGTCTCTCTCTCTGTCTGTGTCTCTGTCTGTCTGTCTGTCTGTCTCTGTCTGTCTGTCTCTCTCCCTCTGTCTGTCTCTCTGTCTCTCTTTGTCTCTGTCTCTGTCTGTCTGTGCAGCTAGCAGAGCCTGTTTAACCACATACAGTGTGTGTGTGTGTGTGTGCGTGTGCGTGTGTGCGTGCGCATGCCTGTCCTGTGATGTCAGCGTTTGTCTGTGGTATACAAGCAGCTTGTTCACCTAGAGAGAGAGAGAGACACACACACACACACACACACACTAAGTCAAATAATCCAGTATCTGTGTCCACCATCTTGTCTGTTTGCTGTGTTCCTGCTGTGTTGACAGAGCAAACACGTGTGCGTGTGCGTGTGTGTGTGTGTGTGTGTGTGTGTGTGTGTGTGTGTGTGTGTGTGTGGTATAGTTCCAGTAGCTGCGTTAAGACTTGGAGAAACTCTGATAAATATCTCAGATAATGAAATCAGGATTATTTCACAATTCCTTGTTCACTTTTGGGAAAATGTTGCATTTATTAAAGTTAAAAATCACCTTGGACGGTGGCAACACCTCGGATGGTGGCAACACCTTGGACGGTGGATGGTGGCAACACCTTGGACGGTGGAAACACCTTGGACGGTGGACACACCTTGGACCGTGGAAACACCTTGGACCGTGGCAACACCTTGGACGGTGGCAACACCTTGGACCGTGGATGGTGGAAACACCTTGGACGGTGGCAACACCTTGGACGGTGGCAACACCTTGGACGGTGGCAACACCTTGGACCGTGGATGGTGGCAACACCTTGGACGGTGGCAACACCTTGGACGGTGGCAACACCTTGGACGGTGGCAACACCTTGGACGGTGGATGGTGGAAACACCTTGGACCGTGGAAACACCTTGGACCGTGGAAACACCTTGGACCGTGGAAACACCTTGGACCGTGGAAACACCTTGGATGGTGGCAACACCTTGGACGGTGGATGGTGGCAACACCTTGGACGGTGGAAACACCTTGGACGGTGGACACACCTTGGACCGTGGCAACACCTTGGACCGTGGCAACACCTTGGACGGTGGCAACACCTTGGACCGTGGATGGTGGAAACACCTTGGACGGTGGCAACACCTTGGACGGTGGCAACACCTTGGACGGTGGCAACACCTTGGACCGTGGATGGTGGAAACACCTTGGACGGTGGATGGTGGCAACACCTTGGACGGTGGCAACACCTTGGACGGTGGCAACACCTTGGACGGTGGATGGTGGAAACACCTTGGACCGTGGAAACACCTTGGACCGTGGCAACACCTTGGACCGTGGCAACACCTTGGACCGTGGAAACACCTTGGACCGTGGCAACACCCTGGACGGTGGCAACACCTTGGACGGTGGCAACACCTCGGATGGTGGAAACACCTCGGACGGTGGATGGTGGAAACACAACAAAAAAGTTGTAAAAACTGACAAAAAAGTTGTAAAAACTGACAAAGTTGTAAACCGACGACGTTGCGCGAGGTTTCTTTCTTCTTTTTTTTTAGAGAGAGATGGTTGAGATGTTTCATACATCTAACTTCCTTAACTTTCCTCCTCTTTATGTTCTCTCTCCCTCTTTCTGTCTCTCTCTCCTCTAACCCCTCTTTGATTTCTCTCTCTCTCCCTTTCTTTCCATAAAACTCTTCCTCCCTTCATTCTTTCCTCCCCCTCCTCTCTCCCCCTCCCCCCTCTCTCTCCCCCTCCCCCCTCCTCTCTCCCTCCCTCCCTCTCTGTCTCTCCCTCCCTCCCTCTCCCCCTCCCCCCTCTCTCTCTCATGTTTCCACTCATTTTCTCTTTGCATTCCTGTCCTGTTATGTTTCTCCATTGTCATGGTAACCACAGCAGCCTCATTTTCACCTCCGTCTTTATTTCTCTTTTCATCCTGCCGCGTTTCTCCGTCCTTTTATCATCTCTTTGTCTCGCTTTATTTCTCTCTCACTTTCCTTGTCTCTCTCTCTCTCTCTCTCTCTGTCTCTCTCTCTCTCTCTCTCTCTCTCTCTCTCTCTCTCTCTGCCTCCACCCTAAACAGGATATCTGTTGTTCGTTCCTCTCCTCTAACGTCTACATCCTCCTCTCACCGTCGTAGCGTAACCAGAGAACAGAGGATTGTGTCTGTTTTTGAGTCATTGTGTAGAAGTTGTGCGTCTTTACGTTGTGGTTGTGTGTCTCTTTGTTGTCCTAATTTTTTTTTAAATAAATATATCTGCCGATATTTCGGCTTATTGGGCTCTAGACTCTGATATTTCTACCTGTTTGTGTCTAACGGCTGCTCTCTGATTGGCTGTCCTCAGGTGGAGTGGGTGGAGCCGAGCCATGGCGGGCGCGTCGGTGAAGGTGGCGGTGCGAGTGCGCCCGTTCAACTCCAGAGAGACGGGACGCAACGCCAAGTGTGTGATCCAGATGCAGGGAAACACCACCTGTAAGCAACCAGATGTGTTGACAGCTGTTTGTCTGCTAACATGAGGGAATAATCTGTGTTAAAGTGTTGTTTTCTTTCAATCTGGAGCCTATTTCCTCATGTAGAGCAGCATATCTCCACCAGACTCCATGTAAATAATCACTACTTTTAGCGTGTATAGAGCAGCATATCTCCACCAGACTCCATGTAAATAATCACTACTTTTAGCGTGTATAGAGCAGCATATCTCCACCAGACTCCATGTAAATAATCACTACTTTTAGCGTGTATAGAGCAGCATATCTCCACCAGACTCCATGTAAATAATCACTACTTTTAGCGTGTATAGAGCAGCATATCTCCACCAGACTCCATGTAAATAATCACTACTTTTAGCGTGTATAGAACAGCATATCTCCACCAGACTCCATGTTAATAATCACTACTTTTAGCGTGTATAGAGCAGCATATCTCCACCAGACTCCATGTAAATAATCACTACTTTTAGCGTGTATAGAGCAGCATTTCTCCACCAGACTCCATGTTAATAATCACTACTTTTAGCGTGTATAGAGCAGCATATCTCCACCAGACTCCATGTAAATAATCACTACTTTTAGCGTGTATAGAGCAGCATATCGCCACCAGACTCCATGTAAATAATCACTACTTTTAGTGTCCTTTTTTTTATCACTTTTTGATGCTTTATTTCAACATTTTCTTCATTTTTGTACCACTACCATCATTCTACTGCACACATCACTAACACCTATATATCACCACTAATTTTATGCTATTTTCTCTTTCGATTTCATGGTTAAGAAACCTAATTTCTCTGAAATCTTATAATATTTTTCTTTGCGTTAGTGTGACATCAGGGATGTTACATCCTGTTTGTGGTTTGAACGTAGACGAGGTTAGAGGAGTGTGTGTCTGCAATCCCTGAATGCCTCTGGCTGTCATGTCACCTCTGAACCTGCTGCTATTTAAACACACACACACTCACACACACACACACACACACACACACACACACACACAGAGACACAGAGAGAGACACACACACACACACACACACACACAGAGAGAGACACACACACACACACACACACAGAGAGACACACACACACACACACACACACACACACACACACACACACACACACACACACACACACACAGAGAGACACACACACACAGAGACACACACACACAGAGACACACTTAGACACACAGAGACAGACACGCTCACACACAGAGACAGACACACACACACACACACAGACAGACAAGCACACACACAGAGACAGACACACACACACACACACAGAGACATGCACACACACAGAGACAGACACGCACACACGCACACACACACACACACACACACACACACACACTCAGGTATGTGTTATTTATAGAGGTTTCTGCAGCAGGGCTGTTTTCAGCAGCCGCTCTCACGTCCACTCAGATGCTTCATGAAATAAGGGAAATCATTAAGAAAGAGTTCAGTGTCTATAACTGCCCTCTTCTTTCTTTCTTTCTTTCTTTCTTTCTTT
>JABXJD010000331.1:527500-530000 GCA_013375575.1 Percina caprodes
CGGTCTTCCTCCTGTCTTCCTCCTGTCTTTGTCCTGTCTTCCTCCTGTCTTCCTCCGGTCTTCCTCCCGTCTTCCTCCCGTCTTCCTCCTGTCTTCCTCCTGTTTTCCTCCGGTCTTCCTCCTGTCTTCCTCCTGTTTTCCTCCTGTCTTCCTCCGGTCTTCCTCCGGTCTTCCTCCTATCTTCCTCCTGTTTTCCTCCCGTCTTCCTCCGGTCTTCCTCCCGTCTTCCTCCCGTCTTCCTCCCGTCTTCCTCCTGTTTTCCTCCTGTCTTCCTCCTGTCTTCCTCCTGTTTTCCTCCCGTCTTCCTCCTGTCTTCCTCCTGTTTTCCTCCTGTCTTCCTCCGGTCTTCCTCCGGTCTTCCTCCTATCTTCTGTTTTCCTCCTGTCTTCCTCCGGTCTTCCTCCGGTCTTCCTCCTATCTTCCTCCGGTCTTCCTCCCGTTTTCCTCCTGTCTTCGTCCTGTCTTCCTCCGGTCTTCCTCCTGTCTTCCTCCTGTCTTCGTCCCGTTTTCCTCCTGTCTTCGTCCTGTCTTCCTCCGGTCTTCCTCCCGTCTTCCTCCTGTCTTCCTCCTGTTTTCCTCCTGTCTTCCTCCGGTCTTCCTCCGGTCTTCCTCCTATCTTCCTCCTGTTTTCCTCCCGTCTTCCTCCGGTCTTCCTCCCGTCTTCCTCCTGTTTTCCTCCTGTCTTCCTCCTGTCTTTGTCCCGTCTTCCTCCTATCTTCGTCCCGTCTTCCTCCTATCTTCCTCCCGTCTTCCTCCTGTCTTCCTCCTGTCTTTGTCCCGTCTTCCTCCTATCTTCGTCCCGTCTTCCTCCCGTCTTCCTTCTGTCTTTGTCCCGTCTTCCTCCTGTCTTCCTCCCGTTTTCCTCCTGTCTTCCTCCGGTCTTCCTCCTGTCTTCCTCCTGTCTTCGTCCCGTTTTCCTCCTGTCTTCGTCCTGTCTTCCTCCGGTCTTCCTCCTGTCTTCCTCCTGTTTTCCTCCTGTCTTCCTCCGGTCTTCCTCCGGTCTTCCTCCTATCTTCCTCCTGTTTTCCTCCCGTCTTCCTCCGGTCTTCCTCCCGTCTTCCTCCTGTTTTCCTCCTGTCTTCCTCCTGTCTTTGTCCCGTCTTCCTCCTATCTTCGTCCCGTCTTCCTCCTATCTTCCTCCCGTCTTCCTCCTGTCTTCCTCCTGTCTTTGTCCCGTCTTCCTCCTATCTTCGTCCCGTCTTCCTCCCGTCTTCCTTCTGTCTTTGTCCCGTCTTCCTCCTGTCTTCGTCCCGTCTTCCTCCCGTCTTCGTCCTGTCCTGTGCAGAGGTTAATGGGTGTGGTTAACTGATGGCTGGTGTTTCCAGGGTGGGACAGCAGGACGTGGACATCAAGCTGTCGGGACACTTCATCAAAGAGATCCACTGCGTGTTCGTCAGCGAGACCAACGAGACGGGGGAAGGTGAGACGCCGCCTGGCGCCCGAGAAGGGACAAAAACATCGGAAACATCGGAAAAAGCGACAAAAAAATTCCGAAAAGTGACAAAAAAAACATTTAAAAAATAAATTCCGAAAAGTGACCAAAAAAACATTAAAGAAATTCGGAAACTCTATAAACCATCAAAAACATCGGAAAAGTGACAAAAAAGAAAAAAAAATTTAAAAAAATGGAAAAAGCGACAAAAAAATTCGGAAAAGTGACAAAAAAAAACATTTTAAAAATAAATTCGGAAAAGTGACCAAAAAACATTAAAGAAATTCGGAAACTTTATAAACCATCAAAAAAATTTGAAAAAGTGACAAAAAAAATCTGAAAAAGTGACCAAAACAATTGTTAAAAATTGACTGAAACATAATTTAAAACGTCAAAAAAGTGACAATTTTTTTTTGAAAATATACGTTTGATGCCCGTGTGCTCCTCTGTTCCCGATGCGCTCCACACAGACGGTCGTTAGTATGAGGAAAACAATGATTTTAACTGTGTCGGACTCACACACACACACTCACACACACACACACACACACACCAGAAGCTATTAAATACATAAAACAGTAATGAAGTGACTTTCTCTCTTTCTTCTTCTCTCTGTAAAAGCTGCGGGGAAACCTGTCAGGTATCTTTTCTTATCAGCTGGTTACCATGGTGACAGCATCCTGTATTCTCCATAGATGTTCATGTACGTAGACACCGCCTCCGGCTAATGAGATGCGTCCCCGTCTTGCTACAGACCTGTTCTGGCCATCTAGACTCATTAGACTCATTTAACCCAATTTAATTTTTTCAAATATTCATTTATTTGTCATAAATGATTTTTATGAATATTTAAATCCTCCATTATGAATGCCGATAGTTTGGGATTATTGACGATTTCTGCATTAAAATGAGATTTGAAAGAAGAAGATGTCGTTTTATAATCACGGTCGTATTATATTCTGGTCAAACGGTTCACGTCTGGCGTCTGGAGCCCAGCAAACAGTCGGCAAACAGTCAGCAAACAGTCGGCAAACAGTCAGCAAACAGCCAGCAAACAGCCAGCAAACA